>JALPQD010000708.1:493734-561008 GCA_023101885.1 Typhlomys cinereus | reverse complement strand
CCTACCTAAATGACCAGTTTTATTTGGGGTCCTCTAGAGTCTCTCTCACTATCCTTGATTATCTTTCTTTCCTTCTTTTCTTTCCTTCCTTTCTTCCTTCCTTCCTCCCTTCCTCCCTTCCTTTTTTCCCTTCCCTCCCTCCCTCCCTTCATCCCTCCCTCCCGTCATCTCTCCCTCCTTCCTTCTTTCCTTTTTGTAGGGTTTCCTGTATCTCATGCTCACCTTGAACTATGTACCAAAGATGAGCTTGAACTTTGAGCCCCTGTCTCTACCACCTCCTATGCTGGCTTAACAAGTGTGTAACCATCATCGGGCCTGTCTCTTTATGCAGCGCTGGGAACTGAACCCAGGACTTGCCCAGCACTGTGCCAGCTGAGTTCAGAAGCAGCCGGTTTATCCCATTCTGCCCTTTTGCTGGGAAATCCCACGTTCCCTGCATCCCAAGCACACGCTGCACCTTCTGGACCGTCTTCCCTGAGCACCCACCGTCCCAGGGGACGGCTCTCCCCTCTCTTCTCAGGACACTTTGCTCTGTCATATTTTAAGGGCCGTTGTGTCAGTGCGACTCACACACAGGCAATTGTTGTCCCGTCCTTGTGTAGATGCCGTGAGCGCTGGACAGCACCTTCTTCAAGTCTCAGCGCGCGTCTCAGCCAGGCAATCAAAGAGAGCAGCGATTTTCAAGCATTAGCGGGCGAGGGCGCAACGCACAGCCGGACAGCGACCAGACTGCTTATGAGGGCGGCACCACACCCGCCCTTCTAACCCCCAGCCCCGGGAACCCACTCAAAGTCTCTGCGCAGCTGGTGGACCGCAGCCGTGGGACTCTGTCAGAAACCTCAGCTTCGCGTGTTTATTTTCCACGCCACTTCTGGGGAAAGAGAAACATGCTCCCAAATTAATCAGGGACTGCCCGTGAGGTGACAGGGTCCTCCAAGCCCTCGGCTCGCAGGGTGGGAAAGCAAGGGCTGCAGACTCCTTTGCCACCAAACCTCCAGCGGGGAGCCTCTCCTTATTCTCGTGGTTTTCATTTACTTAGTAAGAATCCTCTGGAGATCTTGTTACAATGCAGACTGCTGGTTCCCACTCTCTGGTGCTAATTCAGAAGGCAGAAGTAGGGCCAGCAATTCAGCATTCAAGTTTTTTTAAATTTTGCATTTGCTTATTTATCTTGTGTGTGTGTGTTGGGGGAGGGGCAGACATAGGCCATAGCACATGGTGGAGGTCAGCAGTCAACTCCTAGGACTTGGTTTCCTCCTCCCAGCACGTGGGCTCTGCGGGTCAGTTAAGATCATCGGGTTGGTAGAAACTGTGACCCCACTGAGTCATCTCACCAGTCCAGGTCTAAGTTTTAAAACTTATAATTTAAAAAAATTAGAGGAGGACGAGAAGGGAATGGAGAGAGAGAGAGAATGGACGAACGAGATAGAGAAAGCATGCATGCCACAGTGCATGGGGGGTAGGTGCTAGAGGACTTCTGAGAATCAAACTCATCATCAGGTTTGCAGGCATGCATCTTACCCGCTGAGCTCTCACTGACCCCTGAGTTCTGCATTGTTAATAAGCATCCACATGTCCTTGGTCAGCACTGATGCAGAATGGTCGGGCGTCCCTGCCTTCATTTTGTGTCTGTCCTTTACTTTGCCTCTACTTGACTGTCATAAATACATGATGACAGAACCAGCCAGATGTGCATGTCTTTCCACAAGCTCAGTCTGTGATCTCCTGTGACCATTACACATCACATGGTCTTTAGAGCTATACACGCATATCATGTAGGTTACAGAATAGCTGTGAAGGCTTAAAGGCCTGCAGAGCACAAAGGACTTCAAAGCTGCCCTGCAGACAGAGTCGGGGAGGCCCTGGTTAGATATTAATGAACCTGGATGGAGGTGAGAATTGCCACGCAGAAGAGCTGTGAGGCTGCAGGTCCAGCTGAACTACAGGGTTGGGCTGCAGAGACACAGGACCTGGGGACTCTGTACAAGACCATAGAGTTAGCTCACAAGTTCAGTCCTGGTGGATGAAGGGATGCTCCGGTGGATGGACTGACAGATGACTGGGCTGCATGAAGCCATGGAGACCAAGTAAGCTGAGGTCCCTAGGGAAGGTCAGGAGTTTTCTGTCTGTTGCTCCCCCATACACACATGCATACACATACACACTCATGCACATACACACATGCACACACATGCATATGCACACATGCACACACATGCATATACACACATGCACACACATGCATATACACACATGCACACACATGCATATACACACATGCACACACATGCATATACACACATGCACACACATGCATATACACACATGCATATACACACATGCATACACACACATGCATATACACACAGGCGCATACACAATGCACATATACACATATACACATGCACACATACACATACACAACACACATGCACATACACACAACGCACATACACATGCACATACATGCATGCACACGGACACCTGCACACACACATGCACACACATGAACACAGGCATACATGTGGGTGCACACATGCATACATGCATGTGCACACATACACATGCACACACGTGTATACACACATGCACGCATGCGTGCACACACACACACGTACACCCAAGCACACCTCTGGGGATTGACCAAAACTGGTTTACAATAGTGAATGAAATTAAGACTAAAACTGGAGAAACTCAAGAAAACTAACAAAGACTTCTCTTCCTAGATTCCTGTCTTCCAGGAATTTTTCATTTGCTTATTTATCTTGTGTGTGTGTGGGGGGGGGGGGAGGGCAGGTATGTGCCTGGCACATGTGTGGAGGTCAGAGGTCAACTCGTAGGAGTTGGTTCCTTCCTTCCGCCACGTGGGCTCTGCGGGTCAAACTCAGATCCTGTCCTGCAAACCCTCTGGTAGTGGTTGCTCTCTCCGCCACGGCGAGACAACATTCACACAAACAGCTTAAGGGAGAAAGAGGGAAATCATTTGGCTTGAGGTTCCCGAGGTGAGATTCAGTCCATCGTGGCGGAAAAGGTGCGGCAGGACAGTCAATGGAAGTTTGCAGGTGACTTAAGTCACATCTGTCATCATGGAGGCCAAGAGAACAAGCAGCAAACTTCAGCAGCAGGCGGCTGCGGAAGCAGGTGGGGCCACCCAACCCAAGCCCACCCCTTTGAAGGGTCTTCTTCCAGCACAGCTCTTCCTCCTAAACATGGCTTGAAACTTCCTCAACATTGACAATAGCTAAGGGTGTCAACACAGGAGCCTGTGTGTTGGGGGGGCAACTCCCATCAAACCATGACGCCTACTGACCCTAATAGCGAGCGACTATGTGAGATGCTTATCATTCCCCACACCGACCTCCCCGCAAGCACTAAGCAACTCTGCAGGCTAGAAAGGTTAGATGCACTTTTGTCCTGTGGGCTTTGCAAATCCCTCTGCTTGGATGTGCGTGGTGGTCTCTCCCAGGTCTCTCCAAGTTCAAGCAATGTCTCCTGTTCTCATGTGCTAATGCTTTCCTACCTTAAGGCCAAACTGTGTTCTCCTTGGCCATGAGCCATCGACTAACAAAACTCATGCTTCTAGAGTACCGGTGACCCAGCAGGGCTCACCCAGAATCAGGCCACCTGATCTCTCCCCATCCTAAGGCTTTGGGAACCTCACAGAAGAGGGGGCGGTGAGATTGTAAGAACCTAAAGATGGGACGGTCCACCGTTGGACAAGACATTCCATTCAAGCAGAGCTGCTGCATCTAGGAATTCACTGTAGTGAGATTTGTCCTGCGTAAAGACTGACATACCAGCATACCCCCATAGACTATAGAGAAACTCAAGAGAAATAAGAAAATATGGTAGAAACCTTGGAGACTAGAGCTGGATGAGTGAAGGGAAATGCCCCTGTCAGTGGGGTGGCCTGAGGAGAGGCAACTTGGTATGTCACAGAGTCCTGAACCCCACAAGAGTGAGCAAGCTAGGGGAACCCTGGATCTACAGAAGCAGACAGGCAGAAGGGTGGGAGTGGGATGGATTGCTGAAGGGAAGAGAGGAAGATGGGAGGGAGAGAAATGGAAGAAAGCAGGGATAAATGCTTGCAAAACTAGAAATATAAAACAATAATTAAAAAACTCTGATGCTTCTTAAGTCTTCCCCTTGTGTTAGCTTCTTTTTATCACTAACCTCCACATGGACCTAACCGAAAGCAACCAGACAGACAGGAAGGAAGCAGAGATGCTGGATTCTCGTCCTGTGTTCAGTGACTTTGTGGTCCCAAGCGAAGAGGCCATGCTTTCTAACCAAAGCAGCCTTTAAGTGCCTGCTTCCTAACTGGGAAATAAAATCCCTGACATGGTTTTGACTTATATCTGTGCAAGAGTCAGGATTTTACTGGTTTTAAATGTGACCCTTTCAGCTAGTTGCCCATGTACTTGTAAATAGTCCTTCCCAGATGCTCCTGCAAGTAGCTGTAAGTAAATTCACACACACACACACACACACACACACACACACACACACACACACACACACACGGGAGGAGAAGGGTCTAGACGGAAGAAAGGGATCATCAGATGTGGGAGAAGAACAAGACGGGGTAATGGAGGTGAACGTGACTGACATGCATTGTAGGCATGCACAAAATGTCACAATGAAGCTCACACGTATGTGTGATTCATGCTGTTAATGAAAAGGAAAAGCAGACTGACACAGAATAGAAGCAGTCTCTCCAGCATCCCTGTTCTACTCCGAGTGCTCACTGGGGCTGTGTGACTTTGGAGAGACCCCTGTGGCTGCCACTCAGCACCTTTGAGAACCTGTTTAGGAAATAAAAATGATAGAAATGGAAACTGATCAGGAGTAGACGTGGCTGTGATGTCTCTGGCCAGCAGCTCTACTGGCAATGACTGTGCGGAAGGAGCTCAGAGCTGTCCATCTTAGGGCTGTGGGAGGAGCTCAGAGCTGTCCATCTTAGGGCTGTGGAGGAGCTCAGAGCTGTCCATCTTAGGGCTGTGGGAGGAGCTCAGCTCCCTGTCCATCTCAGGGCTGTGGGAGGAGCTCAGAGCTGTCCATCTTAGGGCTGTGGGAGGAGCTCAGCGCTCTGTCCATCTTAGGGTTGTGGGAGGAGCTCAGCCCCCTGTCCATCTCAGGGCTGTGGGAGGAGCTCAGAGCTGTCCATCTTAGGGCTGTGGGAGGAGCTCAGCGCTCTGTCCATCTTAGGGCTGTGGGTGGAGCTCAGCGCTCTGTCCATCTTAGGGCTGTGGGAGGAGCTCAGCCTCCTGTCCATCTTAGGGTTGTGGGTGGAGCTCAGAGCTGTCCATCTTAGGGCTGTGGGAGAAGCTCGAGCTGTCCATCTTAGGGCTGTGGGAGGAGCTCAGCCCCCTGTCCATCTTAGGGCTGTGGGTGGAGCTCAGCGCTCTGTCCATCTCAGGGCTGTGGGAGGAGCTCAGCGCCCTGTCCATCTCAGGGCTGTGGGAGGAGCTCAGCGCCCTGTCCATCTCAGGGCTGTGGGAGGAGCTCAGCGCCCTGTCCATCTCAGGGCTGTGGGAGGAGCTCAGCGCCCTGTCCATCTCAGGGCTGTGGGCGGAGCTCAGCGCCCTGTTCATCTTAGGTAGGGCTGTGTGGCAAGAGTAAGTTTCCCCTCCCCATCTTAGGAGTGCCCCAGGAGGAGTTCAGCCTTTGCTTATCTTAAGCTTGTTGGCTGGCCCCCAAACAAAACACAGAGTGGCAAGAGAGAAGCATGTGAGATGCGCAGTGAGGACCTGTGTTCAGATTCCCAGAGCGCAGTGAAGCCAGACATCTGTAATCCCAGCGCTTTGTTGGAAGGTTGGAGGCGGAGCCAAGAGAATGTGTGGGAAGCATGCAGGGCAGCTAGGCTGGTGTGCGACGTGGGCAAACCCTGTCTCAGACAAGGTGGGAGGAAGGCGTCAGCCTGGGGTGGTTCTCTGACCTCCATGCACTTGCTGGGGCACGTGCTCCTGCACTTACACACATGAATGTGTGCATACACACATTGCACACACACCCACACCACACACATACGTGAGTGCACACACATGCAAACACGTACACACATATACAAATGTAATGGACAGGCACACGTATGCTGGGGCAAGTGCTCCTGCACTCACACACATGAATGTGTGCATACACACAATGCCCACACACACACACACCACACACATGCAAACATGTACACACATATACATATAATTCACAGGCACATGCATGCTGGGGCATGTGCTCCTGCACTCACATACATGAATGTGTGCATATATACACTGCACACATGCACACATACTGCACATACGAACATGTGCTCACACCTAGATTTACACTTTCTGTGCATATTCACACACAGTTGGATGCAGAACAGAGTCGTGGGAAATATGCTAGAGGGAAATGTATAAGCTCAGAGTTAAAAAGAAAATGAGAGGTACGGGCTGGGGCGATGTCTCCGTTGGTAAGGTGCTTGCTACACAAGACTGAGGACCTGAGTTCAGGTCTCTAGCAGACATGTAAAAAGCTGGGCGTGGTGGAGCATGGTTGTAATCCCTGCATTGGGAAGAGGGAGACAGGAGGATTCCCAGGACTTAAAGATTCTGTGAGCTCAGAGTCAGCGATCCTGTCTCCAAAAAACAAGATGAAGACTGGCTGAGGAAGAGACTCAATGTTGCCTCTGGCATCCATGTTGTTGCAGTCCACCTGCATGGTTGCTGATAAATGACCATCACACAGCTTAAGGGAACAAGGAGTTTACTTTCTTATGACAGTCCGGTTACAGTTCTCAGTCCAGCTTGACAGGAGAGCACGCACCAACACCAGGGCCGAGGGAACTGGGCACACCATCACTGCATAACGGCTGAGAGATGGACGATCCTTACTTGCCAGACCAGCATGTCTGGCCAAGTGAACAGAAGGATGCCCACTCTCTCAACCAGCTCTCCATGATTTGTTCCAGGGCCTAATCCCACCCACCATAGGCTGGGCCTTCCCCATCAGGTAGAAAATTTCCTTCAGGTTTGCTCTGGGCTTAACTCAACCATCAACTCTCTACCACTGTGCCCAGAGCTCAAACCCTTGACAGTCAAGTTGACATTTGTGCTTAACTATGACACAGGTGAACCTGTACATATACACCTGCCCATCCCTATGTGCATCACACACACACACACACACACACACACAGCGACAACGACATCTGCTTGTTCAGATTCCTCTTGGCATCCTTAGCTTTAGAACTAGGGGTCATCCTTGGGCACACAGGAGCGCCCTCCCATGAGGGGACCTGATTTAGACAGGGGAAGGTCGTAAGCTCCTCCCACATGCTGATTCCCAGATTCCTCCCTCTTAAAATAATCAACAAGCCAAGGCTTGCATCCTGCGCATCCTGGGGCAGCCTGTGCTGACCCCCCTGGCGTCTCGCCTGGCTTACCCGGTCAGCGCTAGACTGAACTTTCCCGACCCGCTCTTCATCCGTAGCTTCCTGTGCCCTTTCTGGGGGCTGCTCAGCCTTTGATTTACCCCGTGCGGTTTGTTCTCATCTGCAGGAGGAAGGTGATATTTGCTCACCTTCTTGCACTATAATGTGATGGGTTGTTTGCTTTTGACTGTTCTCAGAATGGCATCGGGATTTATGGTACGCTTCTTCCGGCTCAGTGAACCTCCTGTGTCCTGCACTTGGTGGGGGCTCCAAAGCCTGTGGTTGGAAGGGAACCGAATAGAAGGCTAATAGCGGTTTGGCCAGGTGTAAGATGCCGTGCGTGACGGGGGAGGTGTTAAGGTGGAAGATGGGAGCTGCCTGTGGTTCCCCTGATACCTTCAAATGGGGCTTTTAGTCTGAGGGATGCAGTGAAGGACACAGTCATCATAGTGGCTGAGGATGGGGGGGTCTTTTTCCTGCATAGACGTCATTTTGAAGGGCGCTGGTACTGCGTTATACCCTTGCTTGATGTCTCCAGCTGATGTCACTGTTTTGGGAGGATGTGGAATCTTAGGGAGGTCAAGATAGAGGATGTGGGCTTCGCAGATGTAATCCATCCTCAATTCCAGCCCCACACTCTTTCTGTGTCATTCAGAGAATCAGCTTCACGTTCCTGCTCCGGAGCCTTTCCCACCATGGCGGACTGAATCCTCAAACACTGGGCCAATGTTGCTTCTTGTGGGGGAACTTAGGACCGTGTTAAGAAAAGGAAGTAGGTGCTGACCCAGTGAATAGTGCATGGCCACAGGCAGAATTCATCTCTCCGAGCCTCAGTTACCCTGTGGCTGTGTGGAATTGAGGATGTGTGTCTCACGACAGCCATCTTTTCCAGACCAGTTGGTCCCGTGGGAAATTTCAATCTCATCTCAAACTTGGCTTTTTCAGGAAGGGTTTCTCTCTCTCTCTCTTTCTCTTTCTCTCTCACTCTCTTCCTCTCTCACTCTCTTCCTCTCTCTCTGTCTTCCTCATTTTTTCCTCTTTATGTCCTTTGTTTAACATGCTGTTCGCAGTTGGTAACAGCATCGTATGAGTTTTGCTTGTTCCCTCCCAGGGTCTCCCACTGGGGCGTAGAGTCTACGAGGGTGTAGGTGGTGTGGATTTTATGCTCCATGCTTCGGATCTCATGGTGCACCAGACGAGGGGTCAGCTATCAGGGGCAAGTTGTGGAACAAGTGAGGTATTTCAAGCATGGCTCCAATCGGGGCACATACTTTATGAACAATCACTACCATGACTTCCCACAGGCGGAGGAAGAAACATAGACATTGGAAAGGAAGTAGGATGGACACGGTCTCATTGGAGATTCATGGGAACCTCGTTCAGGATCTTCTGTTCTAGACACCATGTATAATCTCTTTCTCGATACTGCTTAATGACTATGGTGTAATGCAGTCATTTTTAAATCGTGCTTTAGCATGTTTTATTTTTATCATTTTTATTTTTAAGTTTGAAAGGTTTTTAAAAAAACGTTTTTTTATCATGTTTTATCAGAAACAGTAGAGGCCATCCAAGTTTCTTGACTGTTACTCGTGCCCAGGTGCTAGTGTTATTCCGTGGGAACAAACAAAAAATGATTATTTAATGCCTTTCTGCGTTCCTTTCCCACACCACACCTGTTTTATTATCCTGTGCCCATGCATGGCCTTCAGGAAACAGAAATGCCGAGAGACCAGGACGCAAGCTTTTGTCTTTCGACACCATCCTTCTGAGAGTTTATTCTCTCAACCAACGATCCTAACTTTATTTTCCTTCTAGCTGGGAAGCAGACGTGGTCTCAGACCAATGACAAAGCAGGATGTTTGATTCCTTCTGTCATAGTTAAGCACAAATGTCAACTTGACTGTCGAGGGTTTGAGCTTTGGACACAGTGGCAGAGAGTTGATGGTTGAGTTAAGCCCAGAGCAACCTGAAGGAGATTGTCTAGCTGCTGGGAAGACTCAGCTCATGGTGGGTGGATTAGGCTCTGGAATAAATCACAGAGAGCTGGTTGAGAGAGTCGGCATCCTTCTGTATACTTGGCCAGACATGCTGGTCTGGCAAGTAAGGATTGTTTCATCTCTCAGCTGTTATGTGGTGATGCTGTGGCCAGTTCCCTCGGCCCTGGTGTTGGTGTGAGCTCTCCCGTCAAGCTGGACTGAGAACTGTAACCAGTAATCGTAAGGAAATAAACCCCTTGTTCCCTTAAGCCGTTTGATGGTCATTTATCAGCAACCATGAAGGCTGACTGCAAACACCTTCTAAAATCAATTCGGTTTGTTCAAAAGGTACATTTTTATTGTCAGCTGACGTTTCCTTTTTGGCCTGCTGCTGGGGGTGCCCCGTGCACGGTGGCCGCTCCGGGCAATGATGTGAGCACACAAGTGCCATTAACATTGGTTGTGATCATCGTGACCTGCAGGTCTGGAGAGCCAGAATTGAGACTCCAAACGCCTGGTTGGTGACTCTCCCAACGGCAGAGCACAGATGAACCTCTCCAAATACACCTCAAATAAACCTCTAAACACAGCCCTCAAAGGATTCTCTAAACGATGCTTCCTGCCTCTCCGGCTACTCAGCGTGGAGTTTCAGCATCTGTTTCCACATCTGAGAGGCTCTGCCTCAGAATAGAAAAGAGACAATTTACAAGTCACTCGTTTGAGCCCCACGGGTGCTGTGGCTTGGAGGGGCTAACGGCCTGCCAGCTTAGTCCTGGCAGGAGTTTGGAAAGAGTGGAGAGTGTAGTTTGACTGTTCCTTGCCACTGGAGCAGCTACGGGGGCGAGGGGGCTGAGGAATTCATTCTTTATCTTGTTTACTTTTCTTTGTTGATCAGTTTTGTTCTGTGGGAATTTCATCGATATGCATCACAAGGTTTCATTTCTTTCCCTCCCTCCCCCCACCCCCGTCTGTCCCCTCCTGTCGCTACAAGTCCATCTCCCGAACTCATGTCCTTATGTGTGTTGTGTTTTTGGCAGCCCCCCTCCCCACTGCTCCGTGTCCTGTCCCCACGGGAATCTGTGGGTTGTCCATCGTTCAGGGGGTCCCTCTGAGCATAATGGGCGCTGCCACCTTACTCAGAGCATCCGAGATTACCCTCGAGAGACTGTCCATGAGACCAGACCTGCTGAGTTTCCTCATAGAAGGCAAGGCTGGGAGAGGGTCCTTAGCTTCTCGCCTGACAGCCTAGCCTCTCCTTTCTGCTCCCCGTCCCAGCTGCACCTCGTCCTGGGCAGTGCCAGGGCATATGGGACATGAGGCCTTAATGGAGACCTCCACCTATGCAGCTGTGGGGACATTGCGATTGGTGAAGGCTGAGGCTTTCCTGTGATGTTTCAAGGTCACACACGCTCCTGTCGGTAACCCCTTCCCACTGGGGCAGAGAGATGGCTCAGCGGATAAAGTGATGGCGTGCAAGCCCGAGGGCCAGGGGTTCAGAGCCTCAGAAGCTGTGTAAAAGCTGTGCAGGTGGGAGCCTTCTGTAACCCAACAGCTGGGAGGCAGAGACGTGGGATCCTCGGGCAATGGGAGGCAGAGACGTGGGATCCTCGGGCAATGGAGGCAGAGACGTGGGATCCTGGGGCAATGGGAGGCAGAGACGTGGGATCCTCGGGCAATGGGAGGCAGAGACGTGGGATCCTCGGGCAATGGGAGGCAGAGACTTGGGATCCTCGGGCAATGGGAGGCAGAGACTTGGGATCCTCGGGCAATGGGAGGCAGAGACTGGGATCCTCGGGCAATGGGAGGCAGAGACGTGGGGTCCTCGGGCAATGGGAGGCAGAGACTGGGATCCTCGGGCAATGGGAGGCAGGGACGTGGGATCCTCGGCAATGGGAGGCAGGGACGTGGGATCCTCGGCAGTGGAGGCAGGGACGTGGGATCCTCGGGCAGTGGGAGGCAGGGACGTGGGTCCTCGGGCAGTGGGAGGCCAGGGACGTGGATCCTCAGGCAAGCTGCATAGGCAGACTGGCTGGGAACGGGAAGCTCTAGGCTCAGCGACAGACCCTGCCGGCTGAAATAAAGTGGAGCACGACTTCAGATACCTGACTGAGGTCAACTCCGACATTCGCACTTCACGCATACGCACATTAACCCCCCACAGACACACCAAACATAAAGTAAACCTTCATGCATGCTCCTATACGCAAACCCAATTAACTCAGTGGCTGGACTTGGCTGGAATTCTCATTTTGTTCTGTAGTTGCTGCCTGATGTGGGATGCGTAGGGGTCTCCCCAAGAAAAGTTAATGCAATGCACCATAACACGGCAAAGAGGCAAGTGATCAACCATGAATACAGAGAGAAAACACCAGGTTCATCTGATCTTTTCATTCTCCCCCCCCACTTTATTTTTTCCTAATCAAACAAACTCAATAGGCACCCCATCTTCTCCCTCCCTCCTCCCCTCCCCAGTTGTCCCCATTGCACTCTCCCCCTTCCCCCTTCCTTCGCTCCCCTGCCTACCTCCCCCTCTCCCAATTCTTCCTCTTTCTCCCTCCCATCCCCTGGAACATCTGTTTATATGAAGGCCAAACCTCCCTGTGAATCCTCCACCCTAGTGAGGGTTCAGGACTCAGTGGCATAGCCTGGAGCCCCTTCTTGGGCTCCCCATTAGCACGGGAACTCTATTCTTACTGTTTAATCCTTGCCTTGAAGGATCCCACTGCCTGGGGGGTCGTTGACATGTCAGCCATTGTGCAGTTCAGGCAAAGTTCGATTCTGGCTGCTGCAGCCCTAACTTATGTGGAGTATCTTGTACTCTTTTTTTTTTTTTTTTTAAATTAAGATCTCACCAGCTCACTTCTGGGATAACTGGCCCACTCTCCAGATAACGATGTGAATCCCTTGGGAAGAGCAGAGCCCCGGACACTGTCTCAGGGATACTGAACTTTCAACTTGAGATTTTTAGGGGGCATCCAAACCAAGGCACCTGTCTAATTTCAGGCTGGAAGTGCTAGAGTGCAGCACCTGCCTTTGAAATGGAGGCAAAGAGGTTGCCTTTGCTTTTATTTTTTGGGTATCTTTTCTTTATACTTGGAGCTTGGAACCTGCTGAGCGGGATGCTGGCGTTTTACGACCCTCCGCAGTTGTTAATTGTGCTTGGCAAGTCAGTCTGTTCCCAAACAGTTCCACAAAGGTTCTTGCAAAATGACTGAGACTCTTGTAAGCCAAAAAGCTGGATTAAAAAAAAAAGATTAAAAATTCTTTTTAATCAGAGGTTTCCCGCGTCTGTACATGGATGGCTTTGATTCTTTTTCAAAAGACCTAATAAAAATTGCCAAAAAATTCCTTCAAGTACTCATATCATTAATACTGTTTAAGCGAGGGAGTCTGGGAGAATTACCCAGAATTACTACAAAGAGCTCATCTGGTGTTTTTTTTTTTTTCTTTGACAAATGATGATTTTTTTTTCTTATAGCTATACATTCATGTTGAGCTCCTTTTTCTGTTCTACCGAAAACTGAATGTGAACTAGCTTCTATACCAGCAGTGTTGTACTGCTTCGGGTGAAGCCCTGTTACTCCCTGTTGCTCATACCGCTTCCTCTCGCCATGTGTTGAGAACACAGGGCTCTCCATACCCCACCTGTGTCTCAGAGCTTTAAAGCAGAAGGACATGTGCGTTCCTGCAAAACAGCATGCACAGAGCATGTGGAACCTTGGCATATTTAAACACACCAGAAATGCGAGAAATGGAAGGACACCTTATCCGGGAGCTTCTGAAATGCATGCTGGAGGGCTGACTTCTTTTTCTTTCTTTCTTCAAGGAAAATTCATGGGAGGTAGCTAAGCTTGTAGACAATCCTCCTCCAGGTGACTCGGGACTCGCATACATTGGATTCTATGAACTAAACGTCTTCACGGATCCTTAAAATGTGGAATTATAGAGAAAGGGAGACGGCTCAGTTGGTAAAGTGCCTGCTGTGAGAGAAGGATGATCAGAGTTTGCATATCCCCAGAAATCATGTAAAAAGCCAAACATAACAGTGCTCGTCTATAATCCCCAGTCATCCCTTCGCTTCACCCTTATCTACACTACTGAAACTTAGACATTGTCTTCAGAGCACATGTTCATATAATTTATCTTCATCCTCCATGACTCTACATCCCACATGGCTTAAGACACTGCAGCTCATCATTGCTGTATGCAAATTTTGGAACCTACGCAAGTTAGTCAGTAATACTAGAAAGACTTTCCAAATGGATGTTAATAAAAAAGAAAGGAGAAACATTATCTCCAAAGAGTTTAATATTAGAGCTAAATACTATAAAAGTTCTGATGAGATTTACTTTTGAGCATAATCTTTTATTTATATTTATTTATTTTTCCCCAATCATGCAAGCTCAATAAGTACCTTCCCTCTCTCCACCCTTCTCCAGTTGCACCCTCCCCCTCTTTTCTCCTTCCTTTCACCCCCTCTCTCTCCTTCTTCCAGTGCCTCCCCCGTCCCCTGGAGCATCCTTTTATGTGAATGCCAAATTTCCCCCTGAATCCTCCACTATAGCAAGGTGTAAGGACTCAGTGGTGTAGCCCAGAGCCCATTTTTGGGCTCTCCTTTAGTATGGGAACATTATTACAACTGTTAATCCTTGCTAAGGGATTAACTAAGGATCCTAGTGCCTGTGATCCATGCTAGACTTTGGAGGGTCGTTGGCATGTCAGTCATTGTGCAGGTCATGCAAAGTCCTATTATGGCTAATGGGGCCCCAACTTGTGTGGAGTATCTTGCGTATTGTTGGTCCTCCCCATCTTTAGGCTCTTACAATCTTACCGCCCCCTCTTTCGCAAGTTCCCCTGAGCTTTAGGATGGGAGAGATTTGGCTGGTCTTATTCCAAGTGATTATTGTAGGGTCTCTGGTGTTCTGAATTAGGTTTGTTGTTGTTTTCAGTTTTGCTGTTTCTGCACTGCCCTTGGCTCCATCTTGATTGATATTGAAGGTCTTACTATATTGAAGATCTTACTATAAGAGGCAGTTCAAAGGTAGATGTAATAGGACTAGGAGACTGCAGTGTGTGTGTGGGGTGGTCAGTGTCCCATCTGCAGGATGGTTACCATCTATCTGCCAGTCCCTTTAAAAAGAATGCTAGCATATTTTGGTAAGACCTCCAAAGCCTAGTTGTAAGGCCAAGGGTACCATCAGGCACAGAGTGCTGGGAGATGGCTTGGTAGGCAAAGTGCTTGCCATAGAGATTCGGGAGGCGGCTTGGTGGGTAACGTGCTTGCCTTGAAGGTACAAGGACCTGACCCCTAGAACCCACAGAAGGAAAAAGAGCTGACTATATCAGTGGTGCATGCTTATCACCCCAGGGCTGGGAAGACAGAGACAAGCAGGTCCCTGGGGACCACTGGCTGGCCAGCCTTGCCTAATCACGAAGTTCCAGGCCAGCGAGAGCCCAGGGTCAGAAAACAAGATGGGTGGTCCCTGAGGACAACATTGAGGTTGTCCTTTGACCTATGATCACGTCCACAAGGCATATATATCCACATCCATGCATCCATGCTCACATAGGCACACATATATACATACATACATACTCACATGCATACATACATACACACATACACATATACATATATGCAAATACACATATATCTAACAAATACACACAAAACACATATGCACATGTACATACACCCACATATGAACATATATACAGCATATGTACACATATGGGATATTTATATAGACTCTGTTTCTAACACACTCTGGATATTTTGTCACCTGCTGACTTGTGTGGAGAGCCAACCCCACCCTAGGCTTCGCTTGTTCACAGGCCTCTCAGAGACCCTGCCTCCTTAGTAGCTTCCAGGTGTGTCCTGAGGCTGCCAGGTGTTTCCTGCCTGGAAACTTCACACCCCTGAGATGTTTTTGGGTCATTTCAGTCTCCCCCTCTTCAGCTCTGGCTCATCTGGGAGGCAGAGTGGCCCTCACTTTGATCATCACAGTGAGTAAAATGCTTTTTTTGTGTGTGTCCTCTAGGAGAAACCAGTTTGAATTAGATTAGCGAAAGACCGTCCTTTCATTCATAGAAAAGCACCATCTTAGTGATTCGAGCTTGCATGACGAAAGGCAAGATCGGCACACAGACCGCCATGTGCAGGCGGAGCGCGTCAAGAACTCCAGATGTGGGGTTTGTACTCATTGGTTACAGCTCCGGGGGGCTGCCTGTCCTGAGAGGGCAGGTAGTTATTACCCTTTGAATGTGAAATGTCCCTCGCAGGCTCATGTTGAATGCTTGGTTACCAACTGGTGGTACTATTCGGGGAAACTTTGGGAAGGGGAGCCTAGCTGGAGAAAGCAAGCCACTGTGGAGGTGTCTTTGCAGGGCTGTCTTGTCTTGGCCTCCTGCTGGCCCTGCCCCCCTGCTTCCTGTCTACCAGGAGGTGAAGAAGCCTTTCCCCTACTTGCTCTTGCAGCCTGGATGCTCTATCTAAGTGTCTGGGGCCGAGCAAGCTTGAACTGAGTCTTCTGAAACTATGGATGCTATCGATAATGATAGATATTTATAGGAACAGAAAGGACCTTGACATAACCACCCTTCAGAAGAGCTTCATTAGGAGAGACGACGTCATAGATGGCATGGTGTTGTGGCACTTTCCTCCAAACAACCAGCCACCATCTTTGCTCTGAGACCATGGGATCACCTGTTAGCCATGGACTCCTTCAGAAAGAGAGAGGGTGGAGAGGGTCGCTGGACCCAGAGCCAGACCCTCTGGCTCTGGCCTCTCCCCACATGATTCTGCCCTAATTGTATGTGGTCTCAGGGCTGTGAGGTCTGGGAGGTGCTGTAGGGTAACAGGCTGAGGAAGGTTAATTGTAAGCAAGCCCAGTGCACTTATTGATTTGTCAAGTCAGACCGCAGTGTGACTGCTACTTTGGTCCTTTGTGAAGCTCCTGTCTGGGGTGGATAGATGGTCGTGTGTGGTGTCTCCTTGGGAAAAGTGTTCACATACAGCATGGCAGAGGTTTTGAAGGGAAAGAGCCTTCAGTTCTGGTGAGCAAAAGGAATTCCTTCCCCGTAGACATGCTGCAGTCTGGTCTCTGGGGCAGAACTCACAAGGAAGCAGAGTTATGATCCACAGTGGTCCTGGGTCTGGGTCTGGGAGTGGGCTGGGCTTGCAGACTGCTGGCCATCGCTGGCTTGCTCATCAGCTCTCTGTTCAGAGGGGGCAAGGCAGTGTGGACTGGTTTCTAGAGAGGCAGCACAACAGATCTTTCCTCCTCTAGTTTGCTTCTGTCAACCATCAGATCTCAACCATGAGAACATCTGATTTATATTATACAGCCGTAGTCATGTAAATGTGGTCCATTACTTATAAATCGGGTTGAATATTAGTTGATTATGAGATACACTGACAAGTTTGAAGCGTTGAAGAAAAGAGTGAGCTGTACATCTCATCCTGCAAATACCTTAGCGTGTCCATTTCATGTCCATCTCATCTATTCATCACTCACACATCTGCGCATAAGCAGACGTTTTAACCTTTTGCAGAAGATATGTGGATATCCCTTCCAGCTACAGGAGACAAAATATGCTAATTATTGAAATCTCCATTGAAGTTCTGCAGGGGCAGAAAGCTATAAGCATATGACATCTGAACTTTAAAATTGCTTTGAAGAAACATACTTGTCTCAAGGGTTGAGAGAAGAGACATTCATCTTGGTAAAATTGGTAGGTATGCGGCAATCTGAAGTTCAAGTAGTTCTATGCAGATGAGGAATTAGCCATAATGGAGTTGCTATTTAACATCTAAGTTAAACCACTATGGCCATCTCTTTAGACAAGCTTCGTAAATTTCCAAAGAGATTAAACTCCAAGATCCTAAATGCCCAAGGCAAAGAAAGTAAAATAATGAATATAGTTACAAGGTCTCTCAGGAAGTTAAGTAGATTATTAACATTCATAAGAAAATTCCCAAATTAATGGCCTAGGGAGAATAATATTTGGGTTTAATGATTCTCACAAAAGACACGTCTTTCATAATGAGTAAATAATGTCCATCTGATTTTTACCTTGTGGTGGGGCTGGGCTCTGGCAAAGATTTGAAAAGCAGTTCACAGCTTTTATAACCTTGGGAAAAAGTGCTATGCGAAGTAATGCTGTGACACTTGGCCCCAGTTTCTGAGACCTTATGGAATTGAATTCTGGAAGGTGTGAGATAGAAAAATGCAGTTGCCGAGTTACTTCTAATGAAGTTGAAATGGCAAGTTACTGAAACCCAAAGGTAGTCACCTAAGGACTTTTCAGAGACTCCACCCTACTCCCTCACCTACACCTGGTGCTGGTAACACCAAGGTCCTGGGCCCTCTGCAGTCAGCCTACCCTGCTGGCACTTAGTAACCTTTGCTTCTGCTTTTGGAAAGTCCTGCTTCGCTTGCTCCACCCCTGCCTTGCTTCATTATAAAAGGAAAGTACAAGCTGAGCTCGGGGCTGGAATCCTTTGGAGAGTGATGATTGGCTTCACATCACTTGTGAATTAAACTCTTCTCTTTTATCCTCCTTGGTTTTTGAGAAATTATTCCACAGTAACTCCTGCAAGATCTCGCCATGTTGGAATACATAGTACACTGTGATCTGCAAATCAGAAATCAACTAATTGCATTTTTTTGGGTGCTGTTGATAATGCTATTTGGACTGCCTGGATTAGTGATTCTGTTTGGCAGGAGTGAGCTGAGTTCATCTTCCTTTCCATTACAACTGAGAGTGCTAGTTATATGTTTTTGGACTTAGTGGTACTGAAAAAGCTGGATTTACAGCAAATAAAGCCACAGAGACCTTGATGATCCAATTAGACTTCAGCCTAGGGACTGGTGTAATTGAAAGACCGTAAGGTCTAAATTTGGAGAGTGCAGCTTAAAAATACATTTCTCCCTCCACTGCTTTTCGTCACACTTTGGTGCATCTTCTTCAGCCTCTTCTTTTTGCCTCTTCTCAGCATGTTGGATGCTCACAGACACTGAAAGTCACTGCAGCCAAACTCTAATACCATGTAGCCCCCAACATGGCTGAGTGTCTCTGGGTGGGTTTGTGGGGGGAGGTGGTGTGCCTGGCTCTTTGGCTGATTCCATTTATTCTGCATTGAGGGTGGTGGGGAGCCAGAAAAAGGCGAGAGGTCTTTGCACGTTCTCTCTGGCCACCGTCATTCTTTCTTAAACACTGCAGCTTCCCAGCCAACAGTGATGGACGGGTGGCCTTACCTGAGCCTACATATGGAAGTGTATCTTTGTCTTGGAATCTTCCAAACGCTGGAAGGTCCCATCTGTTATCACCGTCTCTATGAATTTCTTTTCAGGCTTGCTTATCGTGTGGTTGGAGACACAGCATGTGAGAATGATGGTGGGGGACAGATGGAGTCACATGATAATGCATGATCCTAAAATGTATACCTAGGCATGGTAAATATTCCAAAGATTTTAAGAGAATTATTCTACCAGGTGAGTAAGGATTGATTTATGTTTCATATTATGCTTCTTTGTTTCTATAGTTAGCGCTTTTGTTAGAAGAATCAATGTCATCAAAACCAGAATGTAAATTGGAGTGGTACAGCTGTTTTGAACAAGAGTTCCCTTTGGACTCTGCATTTGGGCAGTGGGAGGGACATCCATTTCAGTGTTTCCTGGTGGCACTTCGTTTGTGCTCAGAGTCTAGTCTTATGAGCGTGTTTCTACTCCTTTTTGATCTTGAAGCATCAATTCCTGGACTTTAGCTGGATATCTAAGCAGTGACTTCAATCCTTCAGGATCTGGGGATACATCTGTGGACACAGTTCTTCATCTCTTTTCACCCTGGAGTGTGCTGACCATAGGATGGTTTTCCTCTGGACATCACATGGCCCCTGTTGGACTTTTCCCCTGGTCTAATCTAAAGAGGATGCTGAGTAGCAACATGAAACATTGTCCTAGATGAACAGGGCCCCCAGGGCTCACAAAGTAAACAGCTCTTAAGTCTCAGGAAGTTACTGAAACTAACAAGATATTTTTTGGGGGAAAGAAAGCAATCAATAACTGTGGTAATAGTGGCGGTTGGTGGTATGTGGAGACTTCTCAATGGGCTGAGCCATCTGCAGGAATCTCTAGGTTGTCTAACAGTTTAGAGGAGACTCCTGCAAACAATGTTTACTGCAAACCGTGAAGAATGTTCCAGTATTTTCAGCTCTGTGAGTCTCTCCCAGACTGAGGTGGACTTTCTGGTGATATAGATGTTCTTGAGTTATACCTGTTCAGACATATTCAGGTAAGTGAGCTAAATAAACTCACTGGTTCACCCTTAGACTTGGTGTGATCATTGCTTTGTTTTTTTGTTATTGATTCCCTGTCTGGGACAAACAGATGTTTGTTTGGCATCTCCTCAAGAAAGGAGTCACACAGCACTGCTCTTAAACACAACGAGGACAGAGCAACTCGGGTCGTACAACCTGAAGCTGACCTGGAGTGTCCAAACCTAAGAAGAACAGTTAAGGAGTCCTTCTGTGAGTAGATAGAGAAGAAAAAGAATAGAATTTTCACTTATTCTTGGCAAGAATGAAGAAGCAAACACGGTCACCCCCAGTTTCTCTGAGGACTGGTTCTAAGACCTCTCTCTGGTGTCCACGTTATAGGTTGCTCAAAAACCCTGTATGAACTGCTATAATATTTACCTGTAATCTGTGCACGCTCTCTTATATGCACCCATCCTTTCTGGATTACTAATGCCTAATCCAATATGAATGCTATAAAGCATTTATGCAATATTGCCTAGGGAATAATGACGTGGGTAAATCCACACGTGTTTCATACAGACACAAGTGTTTGAATATGTTCGAACCCAGACCTGACGAATACACAGATGTGAAACTCGCCTATGGGCTTTTGCTCAACTCAATAATGGAAGGAATGGATAGAGCTGTCAAAGCGAGCAGAAATCACAAATAGAAGATACGAGACGCAAGACAGTTTTTTCCAAATTGCCCTTACCATGAGGAGTGTTCTTGTGTGTCTCTTTCATGCAATGGGAAAACTCACTTCAGGGATTTTTCAAATGCTTTTGACTGAGAAGATGCAAGAGAGTTTAGTTTTTTATATATTTTATTTTTTAGTTTTACAAGCATATTGAATACTTTTTTTTTTTTCACAGAATGCTAGTTGTACAATGGGTTGAGAAATGCTGGCTTATGTCAGAGAAGTGAGGTGCTTTTTTTTTTATTAAAAATTTAATTATACATTTTAAAATTTTTTACCAGTTCCCTCCCTCCCCCCTCCCCTTCCCCCAGTGTCTCCCCCCCAATTCCCAGAGAGTCCTTTATTGTGTGCGCCTAACTCTCCACTGGGTCCTCCTCTCCGATGACATATAAGGACCCAGTGGCATTTCCATAAGCCCTTTCTCTTGTTCCCCTTAAGCATAAGATCACTACTATGGCTGTCAATCCCTTGCCTCCAGGGGTCTCGGTGCCCTTAACAGATGCTAGACTTTATGAGGGCAACAGTGCGCTGGACATTGCGCAGGGCATGCAAAGTTCCATTATGATAAGCATATTGAATACTAATCCCTGCTTCCCTCCATCCCCCCTTCCTCCCATTTCCCTCTCTACCCTTCGTTACTCCATTTCACTCCCTCCAACCCTCCTACCTGGCTGCTTCTATGGACCCTGGGGTTCCCTCTGACTTGGGTACACTCTTTTGGGGGTTCAGGCCTCTGAGGTATACCAAGTTGCCCCTCCTCAGGACATCCCACTGATAGGGGCATTTCCTTTCACTCTTCCAGCTCTAGTCCCCAAGGTTTCCCCTGTAAGTTCTTATCTCTCTTTAGTTTCTTACAGTCTATGGGAGCATTAGTCAGTCTTTATGCAAGTCTGGGAAGGACAAGTCTCATCGCAGTGAGTTCCTGGATGCAGCTTCCCTTCCTTGAACGGAATGTCTTGTCTAACAATGACCCTTCCCATCTTTAGGTTCTTACAATCTCACCGCTCTCTTTTCTGTGAAGTTCCCCAAGCCTTAGGATGGGGGCAAGAGCATTTTGAGAGAAAGATGCTTGAGTCTAGGCAGAATTCATTGCAAAAGGTATTCATAAGTTTTGGATATTGGGTATTTGCATGTAATTGACCATAGCAGTTGCTTTTCTTTTATTGCTGTGAGACAGCACTCAGACTCAAGCACTTAGGGGAGAAAAGGGAGATTTGTTTGGCTTGTGGTTCAGAGAGATATAGTGCATGGTGCATAGCAGAAGGCAAGGCTGGTGCAGAAGCAGGAGGCTGGTTCAGGTCACTGAAACCACCAGGAGACATCAAGAGCGACAGGAATCAGGGCGGAGTTACCAATCCGCAAGGTCCTCCCCTACTCTCTGCGGAGCTGTGCCTTCCTCCAGCAAGGCCCCACCCAAGAAAGCTGCCACTATGCTGTCCCTGAGCATCAATGACAGCTTAGGATCTCATGGGCTGAAGAGATGGCTCAGGAGTCAAAGCCTTTGCCTAGTAAGCCAGGGCACCTGAGTTTGGATCTTCAGATCTTCAGAAATGACAGAGGCCTGCACTTTTGGCCCCGGAAGGTGGAGCCTAGAAAGAAATAAGGAGGCAGAGCAATCGGGGATTTTCCCAAGGTCATCCTTCGGTATCCACAGGCACCCACACTCAAGCTCTCTCTTCTACACCCCAGCTCCCACATCTACACGTGAAAATTAACAGAAAGGATCCCAACACATGAGCCTGCGGGACGATTCGCATTCAGACTATGATATTGACTCGTGAGGACTGGGAGATAATGAGATTGTGTCATCACTGAGAGACCCTGTGCTCTTCATTAGGACTCCTTTAAATTTCATGGTGTTAGAGCATCTGAAAGGTGGCCACTAGATGGCACTTAAAATCCACGAGACTCAGGGAGGAAAAGAATCCAACTTGGGAGTTCTCAGAACAGGATCAGTCCGTCTGCAGGAAAAGAAGAGGGGCAGCCTTGAGAGAATTTTGAGATGATGGAGAAAAGGATTCATGAACCTATCGGAGAGGAAGGGGGAAGAAAGAGAGAGAGAGAGAGAGAGAAAGAGAGAGAGACAGAGAGACAGAGAGACAGAGAGAGAGAGAAAGAGAGAGAGGGGAGAGAGAGAGAGAGAGATCAGTTTTAAATATAATTCTCCTTCTGAGTTGCTATCAATGAGCAGGATTCATGAAAGGAACCTATTACACACACACATACACACACACACACACACACACACAGATATGGAGAAATATGGAGAGAGAGGGAGAGAGGAAGAGAGGGAGAGAGATTTGAAGAAAGGAAGGGAGACAGGGAAAAAGTAGGAGAAAGGGAGAGGGAAGCAAAAACGGAGAGGGAGAGAGAGAGGGAAAGAGAGAGAGAGAGAGACAGAAAGGGAGGCGAAGGAGAGAGATCAGCTTTGAATATAATTCCCCATTCACCTGGACTCTTATCAATGAACAGATATTGCTAAAGACAATGAGACAATCGGCTGTTGCTAATGGGGGTTTGCAAACTGAACCGTGAAGGGGTGGGCTGAGGCCTGGACTGTGTGCAGGGTAATGAGGTTGTATCCCAGATGAGTACTCTGCTGTTTGGCACGGGACCTCTCTTTCTGTGGTTAATTTGGTTTGTGCTTCGCAGAGCTGAGCAGCAAGAGTGTGACAACTGATTTCAGGAACTCCACCTTCCTGGGCGTGGCCATCCGGTGTGGATGGCGTGTGGATGCAGTGGTGGGTGGAGTTGGTGCGGGGTGGGGGTGGGGAAGTGGGGGTGGGTGATGGGGGGTGGGGGTGGGTGGGGTGGGGGGGATGGGGGGGCGTTCACTGCTAGCCGAGGCGTTATGCAATAGCATTAGGGAAAGATACAGAGCTGCAGCGCTGGGTGTCAGGCAGAACAGAGAGGGGGAGAGAGGTTGGACGGACCGTCAGGGTGAGGGATTTGACTCCACAGCCAGTGCGACCTTGGACAAGCGAAGGCATCTCTGAGCCTTTGCTTCCTCATTTGATCATGATGAGTCCAGCTGATAGGACTGCTGAAACCCTGAAGCAAAGTCATGTCAGCATATAATAAAAATTTAGCTTTCCCCTTAGTTATCCTAACAGGTTTTGATGTGAGCGCAGCCAAGACTTTATTATCCTCTTGGTTTTCTCCACATAGGACGTGGAGGTCGGCAAAGCCAAAGGCTGGCTAGCATTCTGCTTTGGGTGTGTACACGTGTGTGCACACAGAGGTACGTGCATGTGTGTGTGTGCATGTGTGTTATGGTCAGGGGACAGCTCCAGGTGTTGCTCCTCAGCTGCCCTCCACCTCCGTTCTGAGACAGGGTGTCGCGTGGTCCTGGACAAGCAGGCAAGGTCTGGCTGGCCAGCGAGTCCCAGGATCTTCCTGCTTCCTTCTTTCCAGTCTGGAATCACCATTGCAAGCTGTCAATACACTTACAATACAAAGACCAGCCCTAGATCTGATTGGAACCTCCCAGGAGCAGACCAGATCAAAGGAACCATAGAACAGAAGATTTTGAAGAAAGGTTCTCCAAGCTGTGCTAGGAAACTCTTTTCTCTCATGGAATCCTCCAGTCTTCAGCCGTCACCGACTAGCGAATTGGACTGAGCAGCTCTGAGCCTGCAGATGTCTGCAGTGACTTAGCTGCCTCCAGCTTCAGCCACCAGCCACGTCGCCTCCATATGAAAGGCTGTTTCTCCCCTCTGGAACCGTAAACTGAGGAAATGTCTCTTTCTCCTTTAAGTTGCTTGACTTTGAATGCTTTCTCATAGCAACAGCTAAGACTAACTATTACAGTTGTAAAGACTGATTTTTTTTTTTTTAACATGGGTGGTGGGGATTGAACTCAGGTCTTCACGCACACGCAGCAAGCTCTACTGACTCAGCCATCTCCATGGTATGCGATAGTCTGCTTTTGCTGCTGCAAAGCTGACCTGGACTGTGTTGCTTGGACCGCGTCAGCTTGTTTTAGAAGTCAGTGGGAAACGCAGACTCTTCGGGCCTCGCCCTACACCCAGTGAACCAGAATCTGCATTTTAAAAAATCAAGATCTGCAGGCAGTGCTTACGTATGGTAATGCTAAGAGGCCCAGGCTGGCCACAGCAGAGCTAATCTTTTTCTTTTCCTTTTTTTTTCATATTTAATTTTTTTTATTTCAGCTCATACAAACTTATTAGGTACACCAGTTCCCTCCCTCCCTCCTCCTCCCCCCCGTACCCCCTGCTTCCCCTCCCTATCCCTCTCCCTCCCCATCCCCCAGTGCCTCCCATCCCAATTCCCAGAGAGTCCTTTCTTGTGCATGTCTGATTTTCCTCTGGGCCCTCCTCTCCGATGACGTACAAGGACCCAGTGGCCTTTCCCTGAGCCCTTTCCCGTGTTCCCCTTAGGTATAGGAACACTGCTGTGGCTGCCAATCCCTTGCCTCCAAGGATCTTGGTGCCTTTAGCAGATGCTAGACTTTGTGAGGTCAACAGTGTGTTACAGGACAATGTGCAGGGCATGCAAAGTCCAATTATGATTGCTTCAGCCCTAACTAGTATAGAGTATCTTACATATCATTGCTCCTCCCATCCTTTTGCTCTTACACTCTTACCGCCCCCTCTTCCGCAAATTTCCCTGAGCTTCAAGATGGGGAGAGACTAAGCTGGCCTAGTTCTAGGTGGTTGATATAGAGTCTCTGAAGTTCTGGATTGTGGTTTGTTGATTTTCTTTTGCAGTTTTGCTGCTCCTGCAATGCCCTTCACTCCATCCTGGTGGGCATTGTATGTTACCCCCTGGCCAGAGACAAAAAGCTGTTAGAGTCTTGTGATAAAAGCACATTCAAAGGTAGAGGTAATAAAAGTGGGAAACCACAGTGAGGGAGGGGTCTATCACCCATTTGCAAAATGGTTACTTTTTATCTGCCAGACTATATGATCTCCTCTTCTGGTGAGATCACACCCCCTCAGTAGTAAATGATCAGGAACAAAAGTCTTGTGAACTTAATCAGATGTCTCATTACTTATTTGGGTCCTTGGTGGAGGCCTGTTTTCCCTGCTGTAACATGGTCCCTTCTCTCCTTGTTTCTGATGTGGCCCTCCTACCCCATCCCTCCTGTTCATAATCCTTGGAATTACTGTCTCTAGGTGGGCTGGGTGGGTTTGGTACTAGGAGCCACCTATTAGGGAGTACATACGGCGCTTAATTTTCTGGGTCTGGGATACTTCACTTAATGTAATTGTTTCTAATGACATCCATTTCCCGGCAAATTCCAGTAATTCATCATTTTTGATGGTTGAGTAGTACTCCATTGTATAGATGTACCACAGTTTCCTTATCCACTCCTCAACTGTTGGACATTTGGGTTGATTCCATGACTTTGCTATTGTAAACAGTGCTGCTATCTTTTCCTTTTTTTATGAAGATATCATTCAAGTGTGAACTGAGATTTAGTCAGATTTTTTTTTTTTTTGTGAGAGAGAATTTTTTTTTCTTTTTTTTTTATTAAAAATTTAATTATACATTTTAAAATTTTTTACCAGTTCCCTCCCTTCCCCCTCCTCCCCCTCCCCTTCCCCAGTGCCTCCCCCCCAATTCCCAGAGAGTCCTTTATTGTGTACGCCTAACTCTCCACTGGGTCCTCCTCTCCGATGACATATAAGGACCCAGTGGCATTTCCATAAGCCCTTTCTCTTGTTCCCCTTAAGCATAAGATCACTACTATGGCTGTCAATCCCTTGCCTCCAGGGGTCTCGGTGCCCTTAACAGATGCTAGACTTTATGAGGGCAACAGTGCGCTGGACATTGCGCAGGGCATGCAAAGTCCCATTATGATTGCTTTGGCCCCAACTATTGTTGAGAATCTTGCAAATCGTTGCTCCTCCCATCCTTTTGCTCTTACAATCTTACCGCCCCCTCTTCCGCAAATGTCCCTGAGCTCCAGGATGGGAGAGATTAGGCTGGCCTAGTTCTATGTGATTGATATAGAGTCTCTGAAGTTCTGGATTGTGGTTTGTTGATTTTCTTTTGCAGTTTTGCTGCTCCTGCAATTCCCTTCACTCCATTCTGCTGGGCACTGTATGTCACCCCCTGGCCAGAGACAAAAAGCTGTTAAACTGGAGTCTTGTTGTAATAGCACATTCAAGGGTAGATGTAATAAGAGTAGGAAACCTCACTGAGGGAGGGGTCTATCTCCCATTTGCAAAATGATTACTTTTTATCTGCTAGACTATATGCCCTCCCCTTCTGGTGAGATCAGGAAAGAACGTCTGTGAACTTAACCAGGTTTCTCATTACTTACTTGCAGACCTTGATGGAGGCCTATTTTCTCTGCTGTAACATGGTCTCCTCTCTCCTTGTTTCTGGTGTGGCCCTCCTAACCCATCTCTCTTGTTCATAATCCTTGCAATTACTGTGTTACATAGGTTTACTTTTGAGTGTCTCAATGTGGGCTGGGTGAGTTTGGTACTAGGAGCCACCCATTAGGGAGTACATACGGCGCTTAATTTTCTGGGTTTGGGATACTTCACTTAATATAATTCTTTCTAATGACATCCATTTCCCAGCAAATTCCAGTAATTCATCATTTTTGATGGCTGAGTAGTACTCCATTGTATAGATGTACCACAGTTTCCTTATCCACTCCTCAACTGTTGGACATTTGGGCTGATTCCATGACTTTGCTATTGTAAACAGTGCTGCTATCTTTTCCTTTTTTTATGAAGATATCATTCAAGTGTGAACTGAGATTTAGTCAGATTTTTTTTTTTTTTTGTGAGAGAGAGAATCTTTAGAACACACTGTAAACTCAGACTATCCTTTAGTCTGCGATTTTTCCGCCTTAGCCTCCCAGGTGCCGGGATTAGGAGATGAGTCACCATATGCATATCTTGGACAAATTTTTATTTAGGTGCTACTTTCACCCTTCCGGACCCAGAGAGGGACTGGTTGTGGCCTTTCTCATTGCTGTGACGAAATTGCTGATGAAAGCAACTGTCATAATTAGATACAGGTGTCAACACGACAGTTGAGGATTCGACCTCTGGACACGTTTGTGGAGAACCGATGGTTGAGTTAAACCTGAGTGAGCTTTCAGAAGATTGTCTAATGGATGGGAAGAGCCAGCCCATGGTGGGTAAGTCTAGTCTAGCTACCTGAGCAGGTAGAAGATGGAAGAAACTGGTCGAGAAATTTGGCATCCTTGTGTTTATTTGGCCAGACATACTTGCCAGGGGCAAGTAAGGATTGTACGTCTCTCGGATCTTATGTGGATATGGTGTGCCAGCTTCCTCGGCCCTTGGTGTTGGTGTGGGCTCTCTGGTCAAGCTGGGCAAGGAGCTGTAACCTGACAATTGTAAGCCAAGAATAAAACCCTCGTTCCCTTAAGCTGGTTGTCATGGATTTGTCGGCAACCATGCAGAATAGCTGCAGCAGCAACTTAGGGGAGGGAGGTTCATAGTCTGAGAAGAGATTCAGCCTATGGCAGATGGGATGGGCCGGAGCGGGAGGGGGAGATGGCTGCTCCGCTGCAGTCAAGAAGAAGCGAACAGACAGGAAGAGGGTCGATCCTCAAAGCCCACCCTTGGAGACCTACTTCCTCCAGTTAGCTCTACTCCTAAAGGTTCCACAGTCTCCCAAAACAGCGCCACCTGTTGGAGCCTGTTTGCTCACATACGGGAGCCTGTAGGGGACACTTCACATTTTTTATAACTATTTAGTGGGTATGTGTGTGTGTGTGTGTTTGCTTGTGGGTGGGCTCACCTGTGTTTGCAAAGTGTACCTACACGAGTGAATCTGAAGGCTCAAGGGTGATATCAGAAACCATTTTCCGTTGCGCTTCTACCTTACTCTTGTGGGCCTGGGTGTCTCCTTAGGGCCAGAGCTCACCGTTAGGGTTAGTCTAGTTTGCTAGCTTGCTCTGGGGTTTCCCAGGCTCCACCTTCAGGGTTAGAGGCTGGCTGCCACACTTACTCAGGATATATATATTTAAAATGGGATCTGAGGATCTGAACTCAGGTCCCTTTGCTTATGAGGCAAGGGTTTAACCACTGAGCAGTCTCTCCGGTCCCATTTTGAGCTTCTTTATCTAAAAAAAATTTGAAGAGAGAGAGAGAGAGAGAGAGAGAACAGTTGCATGTATGCATGGCATGGTGCATGGGTGAGTTTGCAGGACGACTTTCAGAAAGCAACCTCCCTCTGCCATGTGGGCTTCCAGGGACTGAACTCAGGTTGATGACCAGGTGCCTTACTCACCGAACTACCTTATTAGCCCCCATTTCAATCTTCTAGAAAGCTGAGATCTGGTCAACTCAGAGGACCCAGATTGACCTTGTGGGGCCAGAGAGTCCTTTGTCGTGGACGACCAGCTGACGTTTTCTGAGATTCCGGCGGCCTTCCTGGACTTGATCGACACCTGTCCTGGTGCCTCGGAGTCATGATGACGACATCGCTCAATGTCCTTGGAGGCTTTACTGACCTCAGTCAAGAATGACCAGGTACAGAGCAGGAGACACGTGTTTCTCATTATTTATCTTCTTATCCCTTCTGAGGAAGGGGATATGTGGTTTTAGCGCAGACAATGTCTTCAAAATGTGGTGCTCATATGCATGAAATCTGCATAGAATTTTCCTTTATGGATAGGAAGCAGCAGAGGGGAATCTCTCACCTAGTTCCTCCATCGGAAGCATTCTCTGAAATGAACTACAATTGTTTCTCTGGATGGTCAAGATTCACTTGCCCCTGTGGACTTTTTGTTTCCTATTTCAAGTGACAAGACCTAAGTAGAGAGATACTGCAGGGGGCATACCACCAGACTAGAGACTCTCCAATAGATTCATAGTTCATCGTAGATTCCCCCAGCTACCAGACGCCTTTTATCTCCTTTGGAGTCTGGAGGATTTAAGTAATAGGCCCCAAAGATTCCTCAGCCACGAGTGTCTTTAAGTTTCTGGCTAAATTTACAGGTGGGAGAGGACACACATACATACATACATATATATATTTTTGCAGCAATTTTAGAGCAAACAAATACCACCAGCATGAAACCAAGAACACTTCTGTTGAAAGAAAGCCAAAGTGAAATCGAGACATACAAATTTTCTGCATTCCCAAGTTGTGAGTAGGGAAGGGGGGGGAGCTAACCTTTCCACGGTTCTGTGTAAATTCCAGAAAGCTAGTCTGTCTTGACTCCACTGAAGCTTGACCTCTGTCCTGGAGGGAAAGAAATTGACTCCCAGAAATCCCTTGTCAAACGGAAGCTCTGCTCTCTGGGCTCATTTGTTTAACCCTGTGACAGGGTGAAAGTGTACACTTGGTTATGTTGGAGGTGGGCTGCAGCACGCAGGAAGACCTGGGCTCCCACGCGCTGCCTCTCTCTTGGCTGGCGGCAAGGCTGGCAGCTCGAGGCATTGTCTGGCTTTCTACCTTGGCACTAGCGAACTGTAAACTGTAGGGAAGTTTTCCCTTAATCTGCTGGCACCTCTACCCCGCAGAAATACAATGTGCAGTCTGCGGCATGCTGATCCTTTAGAAGTGAATAATTTACTCCAAGTAATTTCTCTGCTACCATGCTTTCAGGCGAATTTGCCAACTGTTGGTGAATACAGACACTCTTGTTTTGACAGTCACCAATAGCTGCGATAGCTGACACTCCCCTCCCCCTGTTCTGGAAAGAATTAGCAGCAGGGACTTGGGAAGCTCAGGTGAAGATTCTAAGTATCAGGAGAGCCCGAAGACAAATAAATGGATGTCTCCTGTCTTGCTGCTTTTGGGTGAGTGGACCAAGTGAGCATCGTGATTTCACTGGGGGACTTGTTAGAACTGCGAACTTGTGGGTCGCCTCAGGTCAATCGAGTCAGAATCTGTGCCTTGACAAGACGCTGCAGGAGGCAGATGATTCCTACGCATTCTTCGGTTTGAGAAACGTGGGCTCGGGGATCACCAGGTGTCCCCTTTGACAATACTGGAATCACCTGGGTGGGGTTTAAAGTATGTTAATGTGGGGGGAGCATCGAGGAAGAGAGGGCAGTAAGAGTGTAAGAGTCTGCAGCAGAAGTGGAGGTGCACTGCCAGACAATGTCCTCTGGTCAAGACGGAGCTGCCTCACCCCAGAACTCACTGTAATGTCCACTTCCATAGGCCTATCAATATTTCGCCATGGAAGGGGGAAGATCTTAAGATTTCTGAGAGATCTCCCTGAGAGACTATTTAAGGGTAATGCCAGATGGGAGAAGGGGGATGGTTTACTCACTGATAGGGCATCCATGCCCAGCAAGTATTCAGGCACCTGCCAGTACAGACATTTCCTATGAAACCTAGTGGGCCACACATGCAAAAAGGCATGAAGTTAGGAGAGAGATTTGATGGCAAGGAGAAAGTATAAAGTGGGGAAAGGAGAAAAGATATGAATAGGTAGTGAGAGGCAAAAACATACAAAATCATTGTATTTATGAATGAAAGTGTCAAAGAATTAAAAAAAAACCTACTTAGATATCCTAATGCCCAGGCTTACCCATGCTGAACATTGGCTCCCAGATGGCAGCAAGCTCAGAACCATCATGTCCCTCCTATCCCAATGGACACTGGGCAATATCTATAGGCAGTTTCGATGGTCTCAGTTGTAAGGGTGCCACTGCGATCTGGAGGAGAGAAACCAGGATGCCTCATGGACCCTTGACACAGGACAGAACCTCACACAGAGAACCGCCTGAACCAAATGCCAACGGTGTTAACGTCGAGAAACTATGTTCTAGAATAATTCAGTGAGACGGGCTGGAGGCGGGAGTCAGTAGCCACGTATTTCTGTAATATTTCCCAAGGGGAGTCTGTGATAGTTCATCTTGGGTGTCAACCTGACCACACCTGGCATTAACTAAGATCAGCTGAGACCATCTGAAGAGATTATCTGGATCAAAACATTTGCAATACAAAGACCAGCCTTAGATTCCATTGGAACCTCCCTACATCTCATTGGAACCTCCCAGTAGCGGACCACATAAAAGGAGCCACAGAACAGAAGACTGAGAAGAAGAAGAGAGTCTCTCCAGGAATCCTCCAGCCTTCAGCCGTCACCCACTAGCTTACTGGATGTTTGTAGTGACTTAGCCTGACTCCAGCTTCAGCCACCAGCCCTGTCGCCTCCACCATGAAAGACCGTTTCTCCCCTCTGGACCCCTAAGGTGAATAAACTACCTTTTTACTCTTATTTAACTTTGGGCGTTCTCTCACACAATAGTTAAGAGTAACCATTACAGAGTCCATTGTACAAAGGCCATTGGTGGGAGACTCTGAATGGGGGGGTTTACAACAGGGAGACGGGGGTTTGGGGGATGCAGAAAGACTTGAGGGGAGGCAGCAAGCTCAGAGCCTAAAGTAATTTGAATTGCTGTGCATGTCCCATATTCTCAGTTGTGGGGAAGGAGAGCTGAGAGATGGAAATATAATCAGCAACTTGGCCCTTAAAGAAGCAGGTACTGAAAGATACTTGAGACCTTGCAGAGAAGGAAAGAGCTCCTATTATATGGTCTTCTTCAGTGACTGCTTTGTAGTGATGTGTGTGTGTGTGTGTGTGTGTGAGAGAGAGAGAGAGAGTATATGTATATGCATATAATTGTATGTGCATATGGAGGTTCAGGCATGAGATGGAGAATCATCCATGATTGTTCTTCCACGTTTTTTGTTATGAGTTTAGGTCTGTAATTAAACGCCTTTATGGCTTGTCTGACTAACCGCCTTTGTCTGGGGAATCCCCAGGTTCTGCCTTCTAGTGGGAGAGAGCCAAAGGAGGAGGAACTTAAATATTACCCAGATTAATTCGTTTTTTTTTTTATTAAGGCTGGATTTGCAACAATTTCTGATATGACCCCAAACAGATTTGTGCCATTTCATATTATGTGTTTATGTAAAACAACATTCTCAGCATTGGCTTCTTATTTATGTTTATTCTCTTAGAGCTTCATACATGAATGCAATAAATTTATGCCTTTTTCTTACCTCTTATTGTACAATCCCCCCTCCTTCTCCCACTACAAACCTTTGGACCCTTCGCTTTCACATCCTTTCTACTGTCGGGTGGCCCACTGCACTGCATCGAGGTTGCTTTTAATAGTATGTGCTTGAGTAATTGCTGGGGCGCGGATTGTATGTCAATGGGTATATCATTGAGGAGGGCATCTTCCTTGCTTTTTGTTAGCAGCACCCTTCAATAAGCTCAAAAGGGTTTGAAACCCCTTGAGATTTTTGCCCCTCCATGCTGAACCGTTGATTGGTTGGGTCTTATGTGAGTTCATGGGTGCAACAGACCTGTCATTCAGAAGCTACTGTCTGTCACCACTTCTTCCCCCTTGAGGCTTTGCAGTTTTACCGCCCCCTCTCCCATGATGTTCCTTGAACATGGAGGTGGACGGTGAACTTAAACACTGTCAGATTTAAGTACTGACAGCTACAAGGTTTGAGTCTCAGTCACTTCTGAAAGATGTTGTTGAAGATCTCCATCCTGAAGTATCAAACATTCAGCCAGGATTTGATTCTTCATGTAAAAATGAAACAACACAGTCAATGCCTCTCAGATTTAGAGCTGGGCTCTGATTTATCCTGCCATAAGCAAGACACTGTCTCACTCCAGAAGGTGAATGGAATGGAATGAGATGCTAACTTGGACCCTGTTGTCTTTGCTGGGACTTATGGCTGTTCCTTCTTTGAGCTAACTCCACCCCCCACACACACCTTGAGATGAATGAGAACCTCCTTTGCTATCATTCTACCAATAAAAGCCTATTAACTGAGCATACCCCAGCCTGTGAGTTTCTCCAATAAAACAGAACCCAAGAGCACCCTATGAGTTTGGATGACCAGACGGATAATCAAACAAGCCCTCATTCCCTGCAATCATTTCTTTTCTTTGACTTGAGGTCACATGTAAAAGCACTCCCATGGGGGAGTAAGACGAGCATCGGAAACTCAAGGAACAAACCACGCTGAGCTCCAACTTATGACTTTACTTCTGCCGTGTGCCCTGCTGATCTATCACGTGCCATCCGAAGTCCTAAGACATACATGGATGTTTTTGTAACAGCAAACAATAATCCCTATTCTCTCTATCAGACCCAATGTTTTCGTAACCATCTGGCCATCCATTGTCCCGGTTCCATTGACACACAAAAGTCACTGTCACGTCTCAGAGATTTTTTAACCAAGGAAAGCTTTCAAACATGTCCCCAACACACCATCCTATTTTATGTCCTCTGTCTATTGGCAGCGCTGTGTTGCCTCTGTTGGAATTCCGTGGGGACTCCTTGCTCCTTAATTTTGTTTTTCTTGTTGACCCAATGTGCTTGTGACTTTCAGTATCGAAGTCTTCGGTTTATTTTATGGAGGGCTGTAAATGTTATGCATCTAAGGAGGCACGCTTGCATTAAAAAAAAAAATAGACACTCATTCTGCTGTGCATCCAGAAAGGAGAAATTGCTGCAAGCTGCAGGAGAGATAGTTCGTCTCCTATATCCCAGAGAGTCAGAGGCAGCGGAGGGCTGTGCTATGAGGGGAGGGCCATACTAGCATATGCTCATGAATAATGAATCTGACATTATGGCTATGCAAATGGAACACAGCAAGCTTGAAGCTAAAACTCGGTTTCATCCTTTATTCACGGCCTCTTGTGCTCCGCACCTGGATAGCGTGCTGGCGAGGGATGTGGGGGGATTTGGCAATCTGTTTGCTGCACTTTGGATGGAGGAGGCTTGCGGGAAGGAGCCAGCTATCCGGGCTGGGGTGTTTCCATCGCAGACTCCAAAGGTGAAAGGAGGCGAATGGAATCCTACAGGGAAGGCACGCTTGCTTGCTGCAAGCGTGGACAAGTGTCCAGGGCTCATTAACGCCAGGAGTGACGGTAGCTTTCAGTGCCTCGGATAAAGAACAAAGACAACCTGGACACTGGATAAACTCTGTGTTTGATGATCTTTCCATTTGAATGCTTAATATGTATAGGACAGGCATCCGTTTTGAGTTTCCCTTTTCAGAGTAAACACTGTCTCTTTTTGGAACTCAGAAACAAAATCAATAAGGTATTGCAATTCTGGAGGGACGGAGGCTTTGGGTGAGGAAGACGTGAGGATTTGTTTAGTTATGGTTCACAGGGACCACCTTTCCTTCCTGCCCCCGTGGTCTTGCTCTCAAAGAATGTATAATGGTAGAAAGATACTCCGTGATTGATTAGCATTCTGGGGTCAATCCGCAGCATACCACGGGGCCAGGGTCTGAGAAATGTCCACGCGAGCGCTGTAGGAAAGCAGATGACTGTGACTTGTTTTTGCAAGCCCCAAGGAGAAACATTTCATATTTCCTTTCCGGTGGACAGTTATTTTCCTGATGCTGACAGTCGGGAGAATCTTCCTTGCATTGCAAACAAATGTGAATTGATCTCAATATAATAATATGAAAAAAAAAAAACCCTACTGTTCATCGCTGAAGAACAGGAAATGTTGTCACCTTCATGCCAAGGACTGTGAGGGGTTTCTGCAAACTGATGCTGACTTGACCCCAAATGGAATAACCCATGTGTTACTTTTGGCTGCACGTTGATATTGAGTGGAGATTGATTCGAAGACCAGGCAGGCATCGGATGCTCCGTGGCAAGTGGCTGAGAGTGAAACTCAGGTCAAGCGCTCAGCTGCCGTTAAGCCCACCTGGGGGGTCTTGTGTCTTAATCCAATTAATTATGTACTTGTTACTCAGCAAAAATACCTGGCAAAGCAGCAGAGGCAAGGAAGGGTTTGCTTTGGTGGACAGCTCCAGGGCCCCATTCATGAGGGGTGGAGTGGATGGGAGTCGTGGTGGTCAGGCAGTTTTAGAATAGCCATGCTGGGAGATCTTTGAAGGTTCTGAAGGTCAGAGTTGGGGTTACCCTGAAGGAGCACACTGCATTTTAACCCTCCACAGAGATAAGATCACCAACTTCCCCCAGCGCACAGCAGTGGCAGGAGCCGGAGGCAGCGGGTTTCGTTGTATGTGAAGAGGAAACAGAGAGGGTCGAATAGCATTTTAAAGGCTTCAGTTGGCAGGATCTGTCCACTCCGTCCTGACTCCCCGACCCGACCCGGTGGGAAGCTGGGAAATCTCTCCCAGCCCATGAGCCCGAATAAACCTTCGGCTTTAGGCGGCTTCTTTCACATGATTCTATCTTGAGGATGTAAAGGCAGCTGATAGAGTTGGGGAAGGTGCTTAGATCTGGGATCTGCTCTATGGCCTGGTCAAGCCAGGCACGACTTGGTGTGTTATGAGACCCACGCCCCTCATCTGGATGCATAGGCATCCCTTCGTAACAGAGTGATGTTACCTAAAAGTGCCCTGTGAGTTGGTTCTGGGCCCTGGTTCCATGAGCTCACATGAACGTGTTTCCTCCACTATCCTAGACTTTAAAAAGATAATTTTTTTTTAAGAAGTTTTCACTCAGACTTGAGTCCAACAAATGACGTAGCTTCCCTGTTTGTCCCTAATAAATTAAGATTTTTTTTTTTTCCCGAAACTGAGAACAGCATAACTTTGGCTTCTTATTATACCAGTTTCCTAGGATAGGGTGGGGGTAGATTTCAGGTCTATGTAGAATTCTCTTTCTCTCCTTCCTTTATTTTCTTTTTTGAGGATGAATGAATTGTATAGATAAGCCCACACACATCAATGTGGAGCCTATGAAAAGAGTCCCAAGCATAAGAGAGCAACGCTCCTGGAGGCAAAGGAAGGACACGCTTGAAAGAAAAAAAAAAAGATTTACCACAGGAAGCGAAAGTAATTTATCGCAGCATCTGTTTGTCCTTTCAATAAAATTCAATTAAGCCAGATTCTATGAAACGCGAGATTAGAAATGAGATAAGACATTAAAAAGTCAGAGGAAACTGGCTTTCTGGAAGCCCAGACTTGGAAAAAGAGGTCATTGAAAATCGAGAGGGATGGGTCCAGTTTTAATCTTCTGCATGTGGAGATCCAGTTTTGCCAGCACCATTTGTTGAAGATGCTGTTCTTTTTCCATTGGATTTTTTGGCCTCCTTTGTCAAAGATCAAATGGCTGTAATTGTGTGGGCTTATATCTGGATCTTCAACCCTTATCCACTGATCTGTGTATCTGTTTTGCAGCCAATACCAAGCAGTTTTTATTACTATGGATTTGTAGTATAGACTAAGGTTTGGTATGGTGATACCTCCAGCAGTGTTTTTGTTACTCAGGATTGTTTTTGCTATCCTGGGCCTTTTGTGCCTCCATATGAATTTTGAGATTGTTTGCTGAATCATCTTGTTGGCCCCTGGAGAAAGGGCTGAGATGCCTCCAGGTGCTAAACAGAGAGTGTGAGGTTGCTGGGGATGACGGAAAGCAGAGCGGTGGCTGGAAGTCTCCTCCAGGGGACCAAAGACCCACAGGAAAGAAGACGCATCCATCCGACCCCAGAAACCCCAGACCTCCACCTTGGGGGGAGCAGACAGGTAGCAGAGGATGTGTGGGTACCATGCACACTTCCCCTAAAAAGACAGGTGCTCACCGGGAGAGTGACGGATATCAATGACAAAGCTCACTCAAAGCTTTGAGTTCTAGTAGCTTCTGAATTTGAAGGGTGTTTTTTTTGTTTCCTTTTTATCATTATTTTAAAATATTTTATTTTTATTCACATTAGAGAAAGAGAGAGAATTGTACAAATGCATACCATGGTGCTCGTAGGAAGTCTTTTTGCCATTTTTTAATGGGCGTATATTTATTCCATGTTTGTGTATGTTTTCTATGTATTTACACTGAGTTTCGTAAAGAGGTTTCTATTCTGGACTTTGGCCAGATTTAACTCTGATCCCCCCCCTCTTCCTCCTCTCTGAATAGAAACCACCAATGCAGTGATGTCAGATCCTATCTGCATAGTTCAAGCGAATGAGGTTTGGACTCAGTAAGGGTTAAACTTGGCTACAGACTCTGTTACTGGGCCAAAGTCATGCTGTGTGACAGGGTGATAACGCATTTAATGAGTCATGGAATATTCTAGTTTAGGAGTTCAGAAATGGTAAATAGTTAGCATGAGTGTTTTCTGCCCGTGGCAGACATTGCTAATTTAGTGTAAGTCTCTCTTGATGAGATGCTGCTTCGGACTCCTGCATTTGCCGCCAGAGCGCCAAGCAGCCTCTGTCCGTTCTGCACACTGGGGTCCAAGATGCCCTTACTGACTCAGCTCAGCTCAGCACTACCTGAAAAGTTATGAACTCTCAGGAGGACAAGGTCACTTCAAGGTCACAACTTGATTTAGAAAAAGAGCCAGAACTTTGGGCTGGATCTCTTTGAATCCTCGATCAAGTGATCTTTGAAATACATATACGATGGGCTGGAGAGATTGCTCAGAGGTTAAAACTTGCTTTGAAGCAGAAGGTCCTGAGTTCGGATCTCAGATGCCATGTAAAAATGCCAGGCAGAAGCAGTGGAAGCCTCCACTTCTGGTCCTGGTGGGTGAAGCCTGGGAAATCCCAGAGCGAAGCAAGAAGGAGGTAGAAACATTCCAGGATGATTCCCAGAGTCACCCTTAGTCCTCCACAGGGATACAGAGGGCTCTCTGACACACACACACACACACACACACACACACACACACACACACACTAAATTAAAAATGAAATACATACAATGAGTCAAAATCGGAAGAAATGCAAAGATTTCAAAGTTATATTTTAGCATTTATTTTCATGGGTATGTGCATCCCTTTGTAATTTGAGTTTGGCGAATGCTTGTGTAAGGGTACATTTGTGAGTGTGTGTGGTGTGTATGTGTGTTGTGTCTCTGTGTGGTGTATGTGTGCATGCATGCTGTATATGAATGAATGTGTATGTACATGTATGTGTGTAAGTGGTATATGTGTGTGAGTGTGTATTGTACATGTTATGCATGTCTGTGTGTCATATGTGTACAAATTATATACCTGTGTGAGTATGTGTATATGTGTGTATGTGTGTACATGTTGTGCCTATGTATGTGAGTATGCATGGTGTATATGTGTATGTAAACATGTATATATGTGTGTATATGTTGTACATATATGTGTGAGTATACATGGTGTATATGTGTGTATATACATGCATATGTGTGTGAATGTGCGTGTGTATGTTGTACATATGTATGGGAGTATGCATGGCATATGTGGATGTGCACATGCATATGTGTGTGTACATGTCGTACATATGTATGTGAGTATGCATGGTGTATATGTGTATGTATACATGCATGTGTGTGTGAATGTGCGTGTACATGTACATATGTATGTGAGTATGCATGGTATATATGTGTATGTATACATGTATGTGTGTACATGTTGTACATATGTATGTGAGTATGCATGGTGTATATGTGTATGTAAACATGTATATGTGTGTGTATATGTTATACATATGTATGTGAGTATGCATGGTGTATATGTGTATGTATATGTGCATATGTGTGTGAATGTGTGTGTACATGTACGTATGTATGTGAGTACGCATGGTGAATATGCGTATGTAAACATGTATATGTGTGTGTATATGTTGTACATATGTATGTGAGTACGCATGGTGTACATGTGTATGTATATGTGCATATGTGTGTGAATGTGTGTACATGTTGTACGTATGTATGTGAGTACGCATGGTGTACATGTGTATGTATATGTGCATGTGTGTGTGCATGCTGTATGTATGTATGAGTATAATGCTGTATATGTGCATGTGCACACGTATATGTGTGTGTATGTGCATTTGTGGTGTGTGACTTTGCTGCTATCACCATGGACAGAATGTTCTCTCAGATGCTCAGCCCTAGATCCAGAATTCACAAATTATTTCAAACTCAAAAACCTTACATTTTGAAAAGTTGTGCTCATTTACAAAACAACCAAAAATAAAGGGAAGGAAAAAGCCCAACCGAAGCCTTCAAGCGTCATGAGCACACACTTTCACCCGTGTCTTACCCCACATCGGTCGCTCTGACTCCTTGCGACGAGCACATTCTCTTCCTACTTCGTTCATGTCTGTGGTAATTTAATTTCCGACCCCAACAGTTCACCGACTAGATAACCATATCCAATGGATACGCTATTCTGTGTGTGGGTGTGGAGGTCAGAGGTTAACATCACAAGTCTTCCTCAGTCTCTTAATCTTTTTTTTTTTTTTAAACAAGGCCAGGAATCACCAAGTGGTAGAAACTGACTGGCCAGAGAGCCGCAGGACTGGGGTCTCTGCCTCCCCAGTTCTAGGGTGACAAGCAGGTACCACCATGCCTAGTGTTTCATTGTGGTCATTATGTGGTGCATGGGATGGAACTCAGGTGCTCAAACCTGGCAGGCCCACACTTCACCCAGGAGCCATCTCCCCACCCTGCCTGCTATTTTATTCCATGGGCTCCCCACTCCAGCCACCCTGGCCCTTGAATCCCTTGCACATTCCTTGCTAACATTCCCTGTCCATCCAAGCCCCTGTCGTGATACCTTTGTCTCCTAACTGCTGTCTGCTTAGACACTCACTGGCCTTAGATAGCATTATCCACTTGCATGACTTCACCTTAAGCCTACATTGGGGGATCCTCAGATACCCCTGTCTAGCCATGGCTTCCCTCCTGAGCCCCCAGTTCACTGACTGGAGAGTTTGCTGCATAGTATACTTGGAAACTTAGAACTCAGTTTGTCTCACAGTGGAGAGCTCATCTTCCCCCATGAGACCAAGAATACCAATGTGTGTGTATGTGTGTGTGTGTGCGTGCGTGTGTGTGTGTGTGTGTGTGTGTGTGTGTGTGTGTATTTGTGGTGTATTTATGCATATATGTGTGAGTGTGTATGCACATATGTGTACATGTGTCAAGCATATTGTGTGGCATGCACCTGGTCTCCCCTTGCAGTATCATCTTTTCTATATGAGCCAAAAACACCTCCAGAAATAAGACCAATATCCCCTCTTTCTATGCTCCTCCCCTTCTAGACCTGCTGTTTTTATTTCCTCAGAAGAGGAGTCCTTCGTGAGACAGGCTCGTGTAGTCCTGAGTAGCCTCGCCTTGCTCTGTGGCTGAGGGGTCCCCAAGAAGAGCTTCTGACCCTCTTACCTCCGTCTCTCAAATGCTGCGATTAAAGGTGCTCTCCACCAAGTCCGGTGTTCAAAAAGATTCTCAGCTCGGACCACGGTCTCCTGTTGCTTGGATGTTTTAAGTGTATATAGCTGGTCCCACACCTAGGAATCCTTCCTTCAATTCGGTTTGTGTTTGGTTAGCTTATAACTCGACTTCCTTTTAGAATTTATTTATTGGTGCATGTGTGCGTGTGTGTGTGTGTGTATTTCTTTCACTTTCGGACCCTCCACACTTTGCTTGCCTACAGTACCACCTGCAGCCTATACCCTGCCTCAACAGACCCACATGCCCGTTAGCTTCTGCCCACCCACCTTTCCCCACAATGCTGCTATCTGATCCCTCATCTGTAACGGACCATCCGCCTCTGCCGGAAGCCCTGAGTCCTTGCCACGGAGCTGCACTGCCTGGAATTCTCTCCGCTGCCTGTTGTTCTTGAGGGAAAGAAGGGAGTTGCACGCAGTGAGGTTGCGATGCTCATTAACTAGAAGCTGAATTCTGCATCTGTCGCCCTCCGGGGACTCCAGAGACCAGCGGATGGGTCTGAGAGAGATGAACAGTATGTGCTGAGCGGGTGGGTATTGGGGCTGAAGTTCTGGCAATCCGAGTTTCAGGCTGAATTGAAGTAACTTTCACCCTGCGTCGTCCATTATGCATTGTATGAGTTCCCCAAATTAAGCTTCTTCCGAATTGTCTCCCCCAGGCTTTTGCAGTAGGGGCAGCTTGCCTCTGGGCCTCTGGGAATCTTAGAATACAGTCAAGGGCCTCGAGGGACCAGATCTTTCTGGGGTTGGCAGGGAGACGCGGGCGCTGTTTGGAGTTAAGGCTTCTGATGCTCGTCAAACTTCTATACCAGCCACCTGGTTCTTGCATAACTCAACTCTTGGTCCTCACCGCAGACCTCTGGACTACCACTCTAGATACAGGTACCAAACTTGGCAACTGAAGACTGAGGCTTTGGGCATCCCTGTGAAGAGTTGTTAGCTGAGACAAGACCTGAGTAAGCCTTGAGATAATCTGACTGATGTGGAGGTGCCAATCCACAGTGGGTGGGGCCGTTCTCCTGGGCAGGAGAATAAGATAGAGGGAGGTGGTGCATTAAATTGGCACATTTCAACCTACTTCGATAGACTCACAGACCGGCAAGTAAGAAACCTGTTTCTCTCTCGGCAATCCTGTGGATATGATACAGTCGGTTCTCTCGGCTCCTGATGCTGGCATGAACTCTCTCGCCAAGCTGGACCACGAACTGTGATCAGAATCGTATGTAAGAATAAACCTCTTGTTCCCCTAAAGTGTTTGGCTGTGAATTTATCAGCAACTTGTAGAGAAGGTGCAGAAATCAGAATCTTCATGTTAGCAATAATCCCTGGATATTCACACACACACACACACACATGTGCACACACGCACACACACACGCACACACACACACACACACACACACACACACACACAGAGGATCCTGAGAACCATCACTTTGAGAAGCACTCAACATCAAAGACATTTAGTGAATTGTGAACCTCTAGGCTGTACCAACTAAACATGTTTCGTCACACAGCTTTCCTGCATCAACCACACCTATTGTTGTTTTAAAACTCTCCGTTTCAACCCACACTGTCAGTAAACTCATACGCTGCCTGTCTTTCTTTCTGGACTCTAGAAATACAAGGCAAGCCTGCAACAGAAATCAGTCAGAAAGCCTCAAATTTCTAAGCAGAGTCATTCGAAAATTTAAAGCCGCAAGTAAAATTGATTTTAATCATATATGTGTTGATTCTGTGTTTCATCTAATCTAAGGTATCTAAAATATCACCATTTCAAAGGAAAGCCAACATGAGACTTACCTTTTCCGTCTTTCTCACAGAGTTCTGAAAAGGAGAGAAGAGAGAGAAGAGAGAGGGAGAGAGGGAAGAAAGAAGAATAATGGAAGGATGAAAGAGAAGAGAGGGGAAGATAGCAAAAAGAAGAGAGAGAGAGCAAGACACACACACACCACACACACACACACACACACAGAGAGAGAGAGAGCGGAGAGAGAGGAGGAGGAGAAAGAGATGAGAGAGAGAAGAGAGAGAGAGAGAGGAGAGTGGAGAGGAGAGAGAATAAATTCAACTTCGGCCTGCCTTCTCTTGGTTATATACTTCCTCCAACAAGGCTCCACCATCTAAATGTTCTACAACTTTCCCAAACAACTCCGCCAGCTGGGGACCACATGTTGGAACACATGAGCTTATTTTATTTTACATTTCAGCCACAACAAAACATGCTCACAAACGCGGCTCAGCTACGCTGGGCAGCAGCTTTCCTGCGTATTGACATTAGAGGAGCGATTCAAATATGTGAGGGGCGAGTCACACAGCACGGGGGGACGACGACGACATTCTAGGGTCACGAGGCCGGGGGGAGGGAGGACCTGGATCTGGTTAAGTGGGAGTTTGCTGATCGTGGTAGATTTCGGGTTTTGCACGGAGTTGGTCTGGAAGCCGTGGAAGGCGCCCAGAGGAGTGAGAGGTGAGGTAGTGTAAGCTGCAGGTAGGATCGTCCTGTGTCCTCGGCGAGGTGGGCTGTGGAAGGCCGGGTGACTTCTACTGAATACCAGGTAGCTGTCAGAGGCCCCTCCCTTCAGGCGAGCAGAGGCAGTGAGGTTGAGGTTGGGGATGGCCGAGGGGGAGGTGCCCGGCCTGGTGCATCTTTGGCCCTGGTGAGCGGAGCCGGGCTGCCCCTGCCTCACTGATGTGCTGCGGGCGACATGCCACATGGGGCACTTTGGCCAGCCGAGTCCAACTGGCATGACGTTTTCATCCTTTTAGAATGAAAACACTAGACCCTGATTGGTGGGGTGGGAGGGTGGGGGCGTGAGAAGAGGGAAGATATTTCCCCAGTGGTCTCCCCGCTGATAGAGGATTCCTGCTCTAGCAGTGCTCAGGGGGTCTACCACCAAAAGCACCCCAGACGAAACCCACAGGCCACGTATGCAAGAATAAAGAATGAAAAGAGACAATAGGATGGAGACTGGCAGAGAAGAGGGAGGGATGTAGTGGGAAGGGGAGGGAAGATGGGACGGAGGATTAAAATGTGAAATTATCAGAATTTCACTGTATTCATGTATGAAGCAATGAAAGAGTAAAAGTTAAAACATACACATGGGTACACAACACATGTGAATGCACACACACATAGGAGCACACACACATACATGGACACACAACACATACGTGCACACATACATGCATATGTCTCACATTATTTCACGAGACTTTCCTTCTTTTCTTCAGGCACGTATCGGTCTGAGAGATGCAGTGCATCTCCCGTACCAGAAGCCAAAGTGGTATGAGGAATTCCCCCCTTGGGGGCTGATTAAAATCTCTGCCTGGTGTCACCGGGCTGAAACAGAAGTTTGGCCCTTCTGCCGTCAGGTGAAACACTTCCAACCTGCCCCTTGTGGCAGCGAGCCGCGAAGCTGCGCCTGCGGGAAGGTGTTTGGAATTCAGCTCGGTCGTCAGATCGGATCTACTTGCAATCGTAGCGAGATTATGGATTCTTGACGTTTGCGTAGGTGCCCCTGGCTGCGTATGCTGAAGCTCTATATACCCTGACGATAAAATTAACCGTGGGCTGGGGGGATGGCTCGGGAGGTAGAGTGCCTGCGTCCCAGCATGAGGACCACAGTTCGATGCCCAGTGGTGACGTTAGAGAAAGCTGAGCATGCTGGCAAAGCGCTCAGGATCTCAGAGCTGGGGAGGGGGAGACAGCTGCTCTTGGGAGGGGGGTCACTGGCTGGTCAGCTTGGCTTATCCGAAAGTTCCAGGCCAGTCAGAGATGGTGCTGTTCGTAGTTTGCCTGCATGTTGCTGATAAATTCATGACCAAATTTGTCAAAATTCCGATCTGTGGGTGCTTTGGTGCTTTTATTTCAGCTACACAGAATGAGTTTCTTCTGCACGGGACCGCAAAGCTGTGATGGAATGTATGTATTTATGCATGCATGCATGCATGCATGCATGCATGTATGTATCATCTGTATATTTATCGTTTTTTATTCTATTTATCATTTATCTGCCTATCATCTGCCATCTATCTATTATCTATCTATCTATCTATCTATCTATCTATCTATTCTATCATCTCTATCTATCTATCCATCTTCTATCATTATGTATCTACTTACTATTTATCATCAATCTATGTATTTATCATCAATATATCTGTCCATCTCTCTCTTGTGAGCTATTTAATACATCGTGGGTTTCTCTTCTCTTGTTCCTACCTCATTTCAAAAATTTCCTCCCACAATGTGGGTGAGTGAGACTCAGGTTCTTGCTGTATTTTTCTGGGGTGACTGCAGACTTTTGAAAGAAATATTTTGTTTCATATGGCTGAATTCTGAGGAAATAAAATTGCTCACCCCAAAAGAAAAGGTATCTTTTCAGACTCCCAGGGTAATGTCTGCCTGGTGTGCTCAATGCATTTTACCCCCATCCTTTGGCTGTTAGACCCTTACGGAGCTAATGCAATAATTCTTGGGCACTTGTCTCGTGCAGCTGCTAACAGGGTGAATTTTTCCATGGGCTGGTGGTGCCTGGCTGTCAGGTGGGCTGTGGAAAGGCTTTCACATTTTTATTCATTAAAGCAAGCAAAGTGGGGCTACTTCATGGTCTCCGATGGGCTCCTGTTGATTCTCTGAGGTGATACAAACCTGATCTCATCAAAATGAATGGCTTATGGTCATTCACGTGATTACATTAATGGGGTTGAGCCTGTGTTATCCCCTCACAAAAGCAGTGCTTATTTGGGACTTAAGTACACCGCAGTCTGGGAGTTTAGCCGACTGCGATTCTAACCATCATATGCAGAGGGAAGTTGGGGAGCTTGGAAGAGCTGGTTTGCAAGATGAATACTAGAAGCAGCCTCCGCAGAAGGCCATGGTTGCTAAGCACGCTGAAGTAAGGGGGGCAATGATGCTCGAGAACGTGCTGGTGTGAACGGGACAAAGCTTCTCCTTGCCTGCTGATGGAAGGGTAGATGTGTCATTAATGACAGATCCTCAGCAGGTAGCCCGTGATTCTTGGCCTAATGCACAGCCCCTCAACTTTTCTCCTCCTTGAAGTTTCCTCCCAGCTAGTGAGGTCACCAAGCTTTATTTTAACGCTGGCACGATTCAGTCTCATATCAGGGCAGGATAAGGCTGAATCCTGAGTAATTAGGGTGCTCCTGTCCAGGACGTGAGCGATGTGGTGTTAGTTTGGACTTCGGGGAAAGCAAAACAAAATGAACAATTTAGAATTGTATTTGGGAGGTAAATGACTAGGTGTGGCTGTCTAATGGAGTGTGCGCATAGACAAATCTCAGCTAGTTGGGTTTTGTGGTCTGAACAACTGAGAGGTGTTCCTTCACTATGATACGGGACTCAAAGGGGGCCCACTCGGGAGAAGTGGGGGAAATGGATTTGGGCAAGTTAGCCTTGCGATGGATTTACGGGTTGTGCTTGCGGAGAGGGCCAACATGCAGGTGGATGTGTTTGGGAGGTTTGGATGCAGAATGGCTTCTGACATTGAGATGAGCTTTTGATGAGACTAGTGGAGATGTCCCAGAATGTAGCTTGGGGCTACAAGCTTGGGGCTCGGAGGAGGGGTGATGTGGGGATTACCAACACGCTTTTGGCATTCTACCAGGAGGATAGCTCAATTAATCAACGGAGGGATGTAGGTAGAAGGATAGATTGAAGAAGGCCTTAGCAGACAATATGGTGAGTCACCAGGAAGGGGACTAAGCATGGGGACAAGTTCCCAGGGGAACGAGGAAGACTCAGAGGCCAAATCTGTTGGCTGTTGCTGATGTCGAGATAGGTAATATCTTAGCAGTTCCCCAAACTACTGACTCTGAAGACCTTCACTGAAAGGTGTGTGTGTGTGTGTGTGTGTGTGTGTGTGTGTGTGTGTGTGTGTGTAAGAAACTACAGTTCTGAAATGAGAGGTGAATAAAGGATCTAGTGTCTGTAGATGGATTCATGTGAGGGAACAGAAAAATTTGGTAATTTTTGAAGCCGTCTTGGAAAGAAGGTTTTATGAAAACAGTTTGAGCTTTGACGGGATAATCTACACATCACTAAACCCATACCTACCGCAGGAGGCTGGCTCATGTGATTTAGCTGTGTGGGATGTGTATCCGGCTAATGGGGGTTCAGATTCTGAGTCTATTCTTTTATGACTGTGGAATGGTGTTGAAAAAATAACTTACCTTGTTTATCTTGGTTACCTGAATTATCTCCTTTGTAAAAGAGGGATACTGGTTACAATACTTCTACCTTGACAAAATGTTATGAGCATCAGATTCATCATTGTGCCAAGAGTGACTGTGTCCTGGCATGTACTATGCGTGGCATTAATGCTTGCTGAATAAATAAATGGAAACTATAACAAATGACCTAAAGTAGAATTGCAAAGGCATGTTCTATGCACATGGTAAAGCCTTTGCAGATGCTAAATTGTTTATCAGAACACGTCACAGACTGTATGTTAGTGGAAAGTTTCTGAACATTCTTAACAGTAAAAAGTAATGGATTTGAGAATCGTTGCCTTTTACTAGACAAAAGAGCTAGTTCATGGTTATTTAACTAACTGTAGTGTGATTAATAAGCTGAACACTTTAAATGCATTTGTTGGCAAAACTTAAAAATTCTCTTCAGTAAATTGCTTTCATCTGGTATCCGTTTTTCCCATTGGACTGTTTTATTCTCATGGTGCCTTTCAAACGATTAAGCTATCACTCAGAACTTTTTTGGTTTGGCATTATTTGGTAGATTGGGGGTGGAAATATTGAAAAGGGCCATGATTTCAGTTAGATTGCTTATGTTCTGTGCATTTTCCGCCTTCAGGAGTGATGAATTCATCTTTGCAATCTCGTTTTTCTTTTTAGTTTTATTTTCTAATGATTTTATAATGCAACTAGAATTTTACTCAGTGTGTAGTGTGAAAGAGGCACATAATTATTTTCATACAAATGCCTAAGTGGTTTTATCAACATCATTTATCAAACTAATTCACTAATCTCATAAGATATAAACCTTTTATTATAAAATTTATCTATATTATACATACATGTTATATATTTGTAGATATATAACATCTATCTCTATAATACAATACCTATTTTGTTGTATTTATACATATATTATGAATAGAGATATGAATCTATAATCTATTTTATTGATATACATTGCATGTGTAATATGATGCATATTATATATCTTGTATAAATACATGTATAATATATTATAAATATTATTTTGTATTTATAAGTTTATTTATAATGTGATATATCTTTATAGATTATCTATATAGTATATAGTTTACATAAAATATATCATTGTACTATCTGTAATTTACAAATTTGTATTATAATGATATACTTACAGATTATACATTATATGGCTAAACATGAAATATATATATATATATTTTTCTTTTTTCTGCCATCTATATACATACAAATTTTATTCAGCTATAAAGAAAAATTAGAGAACTGGATATTGAATGAGATGATCCACACTCAGATTGACAAACACCATATGTTTTCTCTCATATCTTGATCTTAGCTTCAAATTCTTTTTTTTTAACATTTTTATTATTATTTCCGCTCATACAAACTTAATAGGTACACTGGTTCCCTCCCTCCCTCCTCCTCCCCCCGACCCCCCCGTTCCCCCTCCCCTCACCCCTCCATCCCCATCCCCCAGTGCCTACCCCCCCAATCCCCAGAGAATCCTTTAATGTGCATGCCAGACTCTCCTCTGGGCCCTTCTCTCTGATGACATATAAGGACCCAGTGGCATTTCCCTGAACCCTTTCCTGTATTCCCCTTAAGCATAGGAACACTACTGTGGCTGTCAATCCCTTGCCTCCAAGGATCTTAGTGCCTTTAGCAAATGCTAGACTTTGTGGGATCAATAGTGTGTTGGACATTACGCAGGGCATGCAAAGTCCCATTATGATTGCTTCGGCCCTAACTTATATGGAGTATCTTACATATCATTGCTCCTCCCATCCTTGTGCTCTTACAATCTTACCGCCCCCTCTTCCGCAAATTTCCCTGAGCTTCAGGATGGGGAGAGATTAGGCTGGCCTCGTTCTAGGTGGTTGATATAGAGTCTCTGAAGTTCTGGATTATGGTTTGTTGATTTTTTGTGGTTTTTCTGCTCCTGCAATTCCCTTCACTCCATCCTGAGAGTATTGTATGTCCCCCCCTGGCCAGAAGATAAAAGCTGTTAACTAGAGTCTTGTTATAAGAGTATATTCAAAGTAGATGTAATAAAAGTAGGAAACCTCAGTGGAGGAGGGGTCAATCTTCCATTTGCAAAATGGATATTTTTATTGCCCTGATATAGCCTTCCCCTTCTGGTGAGATCATACCCCCTCAGTTGTAATGATCAGGAAGGAAACGTCTTTGAACTTAACCGTGTCTCATTACTTACTTGCAGTCCTTGACGGAAGCCTATTTTCTCTGCTGTAACATGGTCTCCTCTCTCCTTGTTTCTGGTGTGGCCTTCCAACCCCATCCCTCTCTTATAATCCTTGCAATTACTGTGAGTGTTTACAGAGATTTTCTTTGAGTGTCTCTAGGTGGGCGGGTGGCGTTTGGTACTAGGAGCCACCTATTAGGGATGTACATTATGGTGCTTATTTTTGGGTCTGGGATGCTTCACTTAATATATTTTTCTAATGACATCCATTTCCCGGCAAATTCCAGTAATTCATCATTTTTTTAAAAATTTTTTTTATTATTATTATTATTTATTCAACTGTGTGTATGTGCCCCACGCGCGTGTGGTGTCTGTGTGTGTGTGTGTCTGTGTATGTGTAGAACCACGGACGACTTCGCGAACCAACATGGACACTCTCACCTCCTTCTGCCCCGGGATTCACAGGCTCCGCCCTACCCGGACCAGAAGCGCAGGCCGGCCCCCGCTTCCGTCTGGCGTCTATACGTGGGATCTGGGATCCGAACTCGGGACCTTCCGCCTGCAAGGCGGAGGCTTAACCCCTGCGCACCTCTCCAGCCCCCGTAATTCATCATTTTGATGGCTGAGTGTACTCCATTGCATTCGATTACCACTGTTCCTTATCCACCCCTCAACTGTTGGACATTTGGGTTTGCATTCCATGACTTTGCTATTGTAAGAGTGCTGCTATGAACATGGTTGTGCTTGTGCTATCGAGGTGAACTCGCTGTATGGGGGTTATTCCCAAAAGGTGGAATAGCAGGTCATATGGCATTTCAATCTTTAATTTCTTAAGAATCTCCGACGGATCGCCAGTGTGCTGTATGACGCCTGCAGTCCCACCAGCAGGTAGGAGAGTTCCCCTCTCTCCCATCCTCTCCAGCCATTTGTTTTCTGTTGTATTGTTGGATTTTGTCCACCTGACTGGGGCTGAGATGATATCTCAGGGAAATTTTGATTTGCATTTCCCTGATGGTTACAGGACGTGAAACATTTTTAAAGATATTTGTTAGACATTTTGGTAAAGTTTCTTTTACGTTCCAGGGCCCACTTTTTATTGGGGTCATTAGTTTCCTTGGGTTTTGTTTTCTAAGTTCTTTGTACACTCTGGATAATAGACGCTCTATCAGGAGTGTGGTTCGTGAACGATTTTCTCCCATTCTGTGGGTTGCCTTTGATCGTGTGACACTCTCTCTGAACAGAAGCTCTTTAATTTCACAAGATCCCAATTGTTGAGAGTTGGTAGCCGTGACTGTGCCCTTGGATGTCTGTTTAAGAAAGTGTGGCCTAGCCCAATCTGCTCGAGGCGTAACCTACCCTTTCAACTCTATGGTTTTATAGTTCTGGCCTTTTATCAAAGTCTTTTGATCCATTTGGAATAAGTCTTGTAGATGGTGACAAGTATGGTCCAGTTCTTTAATCTTTGCATGTGGAGATCCAGTTTTGCCAGCACCCATTTGTTGAATGATGTGTTCTTTTTCCATTGGATTTTTGGGCCCCTTTGTCAAAGACCAAATGGCTGTAATTTTGTGGGCTTATATCTGGGTCTTCAGACCTTATCCATTGATCTGTGTGTCTATTTTGGAGCCAGTACCAGGCTGTCTCTATAACTATGGATTTGTAGTATGGACTAAGGTTTGGTATGGTTTACCTCCACCGTGTTTTTGTTTCAGGATTGTCTTGCTATCCTGGGTCTTTTGTGCCTCCATATGAATTTTGAGATTGTTTGGTTCACTTCTTTAAAGAATGCTTTGGGATTTTGCTTGGTATAGCATGAATTTGAAACCCTTTTATCTTCCTTTCTTGTCTTATGGCTTCAGCTAAGACTTCAAGTACAATAATGAATAGAAGTGCTTAGAGTGCCTTGTCTCATTCCTGATCTAAGCGGAAACACTTCAATTTTTTCCCCATTGAGTATAATCCTTGCTGTGGGCTTGTTGCATAAGCTTTTATTATATTGACAAAGGTTCCTTCCATTCCAACTGTCTCTACAGTTTTGATCATAGAAGGCTGTTAGATCTTGTCAAAAGCTTTTTCTGCATCTATCGAGAATATCATGTGGTCTTGGACTGTGGACTGGTTTATATGGTGAATTACATTTATAGATTTGTATATGTTGAACCAACCTTGTGTACCTGAGATAAAACCAACTTGATCCCCGTGAATGATTTTTTTGATATGTTTTTGAATCCGATTTGCTAAGACTTTGTTGAGAATCTTTGCATCTGTGTTCATCAAAGAGATTGGCATATAGTTTCTTTTTTAAATGTATCTTTATTAGGTTTTGGAATTAAGATGATATTAGCTTCGTAGATAGAATTTGGTAGTCTTCCTTCCTTTGCTACTCGATGGAACAGTTAAAGGAATATTGGTGTTATTAACTCCTTAAAAGTCTGGTAGAACTCTGTGCTGAAACCATCTGGTCCAGCACATTTCTTGGTGGGAAGATTCGAGATTACTTCATCGATTTCCTCATTTGTTATAGGACTATTTAAATAATTCACAACTTCCTGATTCAATTTTGGTAAGTTGTGCTTACTTAGGAATTCATCCATTTCTTTTGTGTTGTCAAAGTTCACACAGTATAAGTTTTTGAAATAGGATGTTATAATACTCTGAATTCCTTAGGTATCCACAGCGATAACTCCATTTTCATTTCTAATTCTGTGAATTTGTGTTTTTTCTCTCTTGCTTTTGGTTAATTTAGCTAGGGGTGTATCAATCTTATTGATTTTTTCAAAAAACCAGCTTTTAGACAGGTTGATTCTCTGTATCATTTTCCTAATCTCAATATTGGATATTTCTCCCCTGATTTTGCTAATCTCCTCTCTTCTACTGCTTTTGGGATTGGATTGCTCTAGTATCTCTAAAGCTTTAAGCTGTATTGTTAAGTTATTTATTTGTATCGTCTCCATTTTTTTATGTAGGCATTAAGAGCTATGAACTTACCTCTTAGGACAGCATTCATTGTGTCCCAAAGATTTTCACAAGTTGTATTTTCATTATCGTTCACTTTCAGGAAATCTTGAATTTCCTTTTCAATTTCTTCCTGAATCCAATTCACATTCAGCTTCATTGTTTCAAGTTTCCAGGAGTTAGTGTATTTTCTGTTGTTTATTGTGTTGTGGATATCAAGCTTTGTGTCGTGGTGGTCTGATAGGGTACAGGATAGAATTTCTACTTTCCTGTATATGTGGAGATTCGTTTTGTGGCCCAGTATGTGATCTAGTTTGGAGAAAGTTCCCTGTGCTGCTGAGAAAAATGTGTATTCTTTGGTGCGTGGATGAAAGATTTGATAGAGAGCTGAAGGTCCATTTCTTTAAGGGTTTGATTAAGTTCCAAAGTGTCTCTGTTAGGCTTTTAACCTGTTGATCTATCCCACGTTGAGAGGGCAGTGTTGAAATCCCCAAGAATTATCGTTTGGGGTTGATTTCTCGCTTTAGACGCTGTAGGGTTTGCTTAATGAATGTGGAGGGGCCGGTATTAGGTGCATATATGTTTAATATTGTGAAGCCTTCCTGGTGAATTGTACCTGTGGCTTAAATGCAGTATCCATCTGTGTCTCATGATTTTTTTTGGTTTGAAGTCCACTTTGTCTGAAAGCATAATTGCTACCCCTGCCTATTTCCTGGTTCCATTAGCTTGCAGAATTTTGGACCAGCCTTTTATTTTTAGGATGTGCCTATCTTTTGTGGTGAGATGAGTTTCCTGAAGGCAGCAGATTGATGGGTTGTGGTTTTTAATCCAAGTTTGTTATCTGTGTCTCTTGATCAGTGAGTTAATACTATTGACGTTTAATGTTATAATGGAGAAATTATTTTTTTATTATTATTAATACATTTTTGTTATTATGTCAGCTCATACAAACTTATTAGGTACATCAGTTCCCTCCCTCCCTCCTCCTCCCCCATACCCTCTGCTCCCCCTCCCCTCCCCCCTTCTCCTCCTCCCCCCATACCCCCTACTCACCTCCCCTCCCCCTCCCTCCCCATCCCCCAGTGCCTCCCGCCCCAATTCCCAGAGAGTCCTTTCTTGTGCATGCCTGATTTTCCTCTGGGCCCTCCTCTCCGATGACGTACAAGGACCAGTGGCCTTTCCCTGAACCCTTTCCCGTGTTCCCCTTAAGTATAGGAACACTGCTGTGGCTGCCAATCCCTTGCCTCCAAGGATCTTGGTGCCTTTAGCAGATGCTAGACTTTGTGAGGTCAATAGTGTGTTGGACATTGCGCAGGGAATGTAAAGTCCAATTATGATTGCTTCAGCCCAAACTTGTATGGAGTATCTTGCATATCATTGCTCCTCCAATCCTTTTCCTCTTACATTCTTACCGCCCCCTCTTCCGCAAACTTCCCTGAGCTTCAGGATGGGGAAAGATTAGACTGGCCTAGTTCTAGGTGGTTGATATAGAGTCTCTGAAGTTCTGGATTGTGGTTTGTTGATTTTCTTTTGCAGTTTTGCTGCTCCTGCAATGCCCTTCACTCCATCCTGGTGGGCATTGTATGTCACCCCTGGCCAGAGACAAAAAGCTGTTAAACTAGAGTCTTGTGATAAAAGCACATTCAAAGGTAGATGTAATAAAAGTGGGAAACCACAGTGAGGGAGGGGTCTATCACCCATTTGCAAAATGGTTACTTTTTATCTGCCAGACTATATGCCCTCCTCTTCTGGTGAGATCATACCCCCTCAGTAGTAAATGATCAGGAACGAAAGTCTGTGAACTTAATCAGATGTCTCATTACTTATTTGAGTCCTTGATGGAGGCCTATTTTCTCTGCTGTAACATGGTCCCCTCTCTCCTTTTTTCTGGTGTGGCCCTCCTACACCATCCCTCCTGTTCATAATCCTTGCAATTACTGTATTACAGAGATTTTTCTTTGAGTGTCTCATGGTGGAATGGGTGGGTTTGGTACTAGGAGCCACCTATTGGGGAGTACATATGGCACTTAATTTTCTGGGTCTGGGATACTTCACTTAATATAATTGTTTCTAATGACATCCATTTCCCGGCAAATTCCAGTAATTCATCATTTCTGATGGCTGAGTAGTACTCCATTGTATAGATGTACCACAGTTTCCTTATCCACTCCTCAACTGTTGGACATTTGGGTTGATTCCATGACTTTGCTATTTCAAAACAGTGCTGCTATGAAGATGGGTCATGCTTGTGCTATCGAGGTGAACCTCTGCTGTATGTGGGGTTATTCCCAGAAGTGGAATCGCTGGGTCATATGGCATTCAAACTTTAATTTCTTTAAGAATCTCCATACGGCTCGCCAAGAGTGACTGTATGAGCCTGCATTCCCAACAGCAATGTAGGAGAGTTCCCCTCTCTCCACAATCCTCTCCAGCATTTGGTGTTGTTTGTATTGTGGACTTTTGCCATCCTGACCGGGGTGTGAGATGATATCTCAGGGAAGTTTTGCTTTGCATTTCCCTGATGGCTAACGAAGTGGAGCATTTTTTAAGATATTTGTTAGGACATTTTAATTTCATCCATGGTAAATTTCTTTTAAATTCCAGGGCCCATTTTTTAATTGGGCCTTTGGTTTCCTTGGTGTTTAGTTTTCTAAGTTCTTTGTGTACTCTGGACAGCAGAGTTCTATCAGATGTGTGGTTAGTGAAGATTTTCTCCCCATTCTGTGGTTTCCTTTGAGCTCCTTGTTACAATCTCTTTATCTGAACAGAAGCTCTTTAATTTCATAAAGATCCCAACTGTTGAGAGTTGGTAGCAGTGACTGTGCCATTGGATGTCTGTTTAGGAACTGTTGGCCTAGCCCAATCAGCTCGAGGGAGGTTCCTATCCTTTCAACTATGGTTTTTGAAAGTCTCTGGCCTGATATCAAGGTCCTTTATTCTATTTGGAAGTTAAGTCTTGTACATGGTGACAAGTACGGGTCCAAGCTTTATCTTCTGCATGTGGGATCCAGTTTTGCCAGCACCATTTGTTGAAGGATGCGTGTTCTTTTCCATTGGATTTTTGGGCCCCTTTGTCAAAGACCAAATGGCTGTAATTTTGTGGGCTTATATCTGGTCTTCAATCCTTATCCATTGATCTGTGTGTCTATTTTGGAGCCAGTACCAGGCTGTTTTTATAACTATGAATTTGTAGTATAGACTTAGGTTTGGTATGGTAATACCTCCGGTAGTGTTTTGTTACTCAGGATTGTCCTTTGCTATCCTGGGTCTTTTGTGCCTCCATATGAACTTTTGAGATTGTTTGGTCAACTTCTTTAAAGATTTGCTTTGGGGTTTTAATTGGTATAGCATTGAATCTGTATATTGCCTTTGGTAGGATGGTCATCTTTACGATGTTGATTCTGCCAATCCAGGAACAAGGGAGGTCTTTCCATCTTCTGGTGTCCTTGCTATTTCTTTCTCTAAGGTTTTAACGTTATCATTGTAAAGGTCTTTTACCCACTTGGTTAGGTTTATACCAAGGTATTTCATTTTTTAGGGGCTATAGTTAAACGGAATTGTTTCTCTCAAGGCTTTTTCACTTCTTTCATTCTGGCATATCGGAAGGCCCTCTGATTTTTGCACATTTATTTTGTATTCCTGCCACCCTGCTGAACTTCTCAGTTAGCTCCAGAAGCTTCCTGGTGGTAGTTTTTGGGATCACTTAGGTATAAGATCATGTCATCTGCAAATAGTGATTAGCTTGAATTCTTCCTTGCTGATTTGAATCCCTCTATGTCCCTTTCTTGTCTTATGGTTTCAGCTAAGACTTCAAGTACAATAATTGAATAGAAGTGGTGCGAGTTGGACAGCCTTGTCTAGTTCCTGATCGATAAGTGGGAATGCGTCCAATTGTTCCCCATTGAGCATTTCCTTGCTGTGGGCTTGTTGTATACAGCTTTTATTATATTGATAAAGGTTCCTTCTATTCCTACTGTTTTTAGCGTTTTGATCATAAAGGCTATTGGATGTTGTCAAAAGCTTTTTCTGCATCTATCGAGAGTATCATGTGGTCTTGGACTTTGGAATGGTTTCCTTGGTTTATTACATTTATTGATTTGCGTATGTTGACCAACCTTGGGTGCCAGGATAAAGCCTACTTGGCCCCGTGAATGATCTTTTTAAATGTTGTTTTTGATCCGATTAGCAAGACTTTGTTTCAGAATCTTTGCGTCTGTGTTCATCAGAGAGATCGGCCTATAGTTTTCTTTTTTAAGTGAGTGTCTATTAGACTTTGGGATTAAAACGACATTAGCTTCATAGAAGGATTTTGGTAGTGTTCCTTCCTTTGCTATTTGATGGAACAGTTTAAGGGGTATTGGTGTTATTAACTCCTTAAATGTCTGGTAGAACTCTGTGCTGAATCCATCTGGTCCAGGACATTTTTGGTGGTGAAGATTTGAGATTACTTCTCAATTTCCTTATATGTTATAGGACTATTAAATAATTCACAACTTCCTGATTCACTTTAGGTAAGTTGTGTTTACTTAGAATTCATCCATCTCTTTTGTGTTGTCAAACGTCACAGAGTATAATTTTTTGAAATATGATGTTTATATTCTCTGGAATTCTTGGGTATCAGTAGTGATAATTCCATGTTCATTTTCAATTGTGTTACTTTGGGTTTCTCTCTCTTGCTTTTGGTTAATTTAGCTAGGGGTTCTCAATCTTATTGATTTTTTCAAAGAACCAGCTTTTTGACTGGTTGATTTTTTTCTATCGTTTTCTTAATCTCGATTTCAGATATTTATCCCCTTATTTTGCTAATCTCTCTCTCTACTACTTTTGCGATCAGATTGCTCTAGTTTCTCTAAAGCTTTAAGCTTGGATTCTAAAGTTGGTTATTTCTGATGTTTCCATTTTTTTGATGTAGGCATTAAGAGGTAGAACTTACCTCTTAGAAACAGCTTTCATTGTGTCCCAGAGATTTTGGTAAGTTGTATTTTCGTTAATCAGTCACTTTCAGGAAATCTTGAATTTCCTTTTTAATTTCTTCCTGAATCCAGTTCTCATTCAGCATCATATTGTTAAGTTTCCAGGAGTTAGTGTATTTTCTCTTGTTTGTTGTGTTGTGGATGTCCAGCTTTCACCATGTTGGTCTGACAGTGCACAGTTTAGAATTTCAACTTTTTTGAACATGTGTAGATTCATTTTGTGTATGTGATCTATTTTGGAGAAAGTTCCATGTGCTGCTGAGAAAAATGTATATTCTTTGGTGCGTGGGTGAAAAGTTCTACAGAGATCTGTAAGGTCCATTTCCTTAAGGGTTTGATTAAGGTCCAAAGTGACTTTGTTAAGCTTTTGACCAGTTGATCTATCCCATGTTGAGAGGGCGGTGTTGAAGTCCCCAAGAATTACGTTTGGGGGTTGATTTCTTGCTTTAGATGCTGTAGAGTTATCTTATTGAATATGAGGGGCCTGTATTGGGTAACATATATGTTCAGTATTGTGAAGTCTTCCTGGTGAATTGTAACTGAGACTAAATGTAGTATCCATCCGTGTCTCCTCTATAATTTTCTTCGGTTTGACCCCTCTTTACAGCGTGTGGTCAGCAACTCCTCGACACGTAAACCCCTGGCCTGGCCATAGTGGACCCAATGGGTGACATCTGTGCGTTGACCTGGCAGGAAGAAAGTCTCCCCTTACTTCATCTACCAGAGACATAATGAGGCAGCTGTAAGCTAATCATGCGGAGGTCTGTGAAGGTCTTCCAAGGGTCTTCCCCCCTGCTGGGATGATCAAAGGAACACACCCCTTTCATTTGCAGGAACAGATTCTAACCCTCCACAGAGGTGAGGTCCCCAATTCCCACCAACCCGTGTTCATGAAAGAACGTGGAGGATGAGCTCACCATTGAAAATAAACTGAGAAAGGTCTCAAGCGTGAGAACCGCTACAAGATCGACAGGGCTGGGCGCTGTATGAACAGTCCAATGAGATGTAGAGGACCAAAAGCTCCAATCAAGTTTGCAAGAAATGGACTGAAGCAATGAGGAAAAGCCACTTTTCCCAGGCGTGCCCAACCCTATAAATGCCCGTGAACCTGCCAGGCCTCCCTGGCTTCCTCGCCCATCATGGATTCCATGCCTGGAGTCCATGAGTTCCTCTCAGCTCTCTTGCTCTTCATGGATTCCGTTGTCCATGAGTCCCATCCTTTCTCTCCTCTAATGAAATCTGCCTCAATCCTCTACAAGTGTTTTGGTTTCCATTTCCTACTCCTGAACACAAGATGTGGACATACAAAAACAGCACAACATATCGAGGGATGTGGGCAGTGGGGAGCTGGGGCTGCCAGGGCAGCTGCACCTGGGTGGGTTGAGTTAAGTTCTGGACGATGGGAGAACCTCAAGGGCTACTTCCCTTGGGATGGACAGAACCCGTCTGCAGGGCAGAGCCAGAGATCACAGGTGGACTTCCTCCCTGGGATCCTTCTGGAACGCAGCAGCTTGGTGACACGGTCAGCCATGTTCTCCCTCTGGAGTGCCTTATTACATATATGCATTGCTAGGCTCTGGGTTACGGGACTCTGCACAGGCAAATCTCAACTGAGTTACTGAAACAGTACTTCAGATGGAGTTGAGACAGCATTGGGGGGAGGCTCTGGGAGCTGGGTGCGTGGTCCCCCACTTCTCCTTGCTCTTGCTCTGAGTCTCCTGACATTCCCACCCTGTTCTCACCACCTCTGAAGGTGAGAAGCACGTGGTCCTCTGCTGGTCACCCTCTTCTGTTCATGGGACAGGTCATGCGTCACCGATTTTGACAAGCTCAAGGGTGGCCATGAAGTTCAGGCCTGACATCTCAGTGCTAGCAGACTGAGACAGGAGGATGGCAGGTTCAACGCAGGACCCTGCAATCTACGCAGTGAGACCCCATCTCCCTTGAAGAAAACTCTTAAGACAATACACATGGTACAAGCTGATTTATTCACAGACGTGTGGCAGTGCTTCTGGTGGAATGACAAAGTTGTGAAGGAAAGCCCCGGTTCCTTAGTTCCAACCCTTTGTCCGCAGTAGTCCTCCCCCAAGCTCCCACATCTTAGAACAAAAAAACAAGTGACTTTCAGGGAACAGAACTAGAATTGAACTTCAACAGTCAAACATCTCAAACGTAGTAAGAGACGACAGTCAAAGTCAGTGTTTGCTGGGGTCTCTGATAGTGCACAGTCTCCGGGACACTTAGACCTGGCCACTGTCCACCTTTAGAATCATTGGTCTGTCTATGTGGCAAGTTTGAGTCTGAAGGTCGGAGCCTGTGAGCTGAGCATCTCCAACTGGGTTTCGGACATGTGCGACCCGATCTTCCAGCCAGGCCTTCCCAGTTCAGTGTTTCACCAGGAGCCCATGGGACCTTGGGGTTCTGGTCTCCAGTCTGTCTCCATCTTGAATCTGAGGAGTGTAACTAGGGCTTCCCCAATGCTACACCCCAGGGGTCCAATCAGGTCTGGATCCAGCAGATGGCAGCGAAGAAGTTCCTGCAGCCACCTGCCACCGAAGGAGTCAGAGGAACACGAAGTGGCTCAAGCTCTGGTGCCGGCTCAGGCGAAGGCACCTTGCAGCCAGGAGCAGGAGGTCAGTGATGAGCACCTGGAAGGCGCAGGAGCCCCAGGCCAGCGCCAGGCTGAGCAGAGCGCCCAGGGCGGCGGTCAGGAGCAGCACGTCTGGCGGGGCCCTGTCTCCAGGAATCCAGCAGAAGCGCAGGCGGGGCCGCTGCAGAGAAGAGCTGAGGGCAGCAGGGTCGGTGGAGCAGGCGCTGAGAAGCGAAGTTGTGCGGAGGCCCTGGCAGGAGGTGGCAGGCGTTGGACGTGACCTGGAGAATTTGGAGCACTCGTGGAGGTAGGCAGCGGGACGTTTCAAAGAGGTTCAAGGTTTTGCTTTACCAATCATCATCGATGAAGACGAAAACCTTTACTGGTAGAAAAACTATGTTCCGACGTGGTTCTGGGGCACTGCTCTGGAAAAATCTGCTCCAGGAATGGGGTGGCCCAACACGAGAAACCCCCAGGTCCAAAGTGCGTGTGGAAGAGGAAGGCAGAGCTCAGGCGGAGCAGCCCCGGCAGCCACAGTGTGTGCACTCCGTGACTCGTCCCACTTCCAGCTTGCTCTTGGGAACTCGGCAGATGCAGTTGGTCCCAAAGTTGGTGTCCCGGTCTGGATACAGCGCAGGCAGCACAGGTTCTCGTAACCCTGCTTCTTCCACTTGGCCATCAGGTTTTTGTCTGCGTAGCCTTCTTTGATGCAGTAGTCGAAGAGCTCTCTGCTTATGGCTTTGCGCTTGTAAAGAGCTCAAAGATATAGCGGGTTTTCTGATGGTGGATCCTGAAGATGGGCCACAGGGACTCCACTTTCCTCTTCCCTTCATGGGGTTCAGTCCCAGCTTCTCTCATCTTTCGATCCAACTCATCGAGTGTGGGTTCAATCAGCTCCCAGCCGTCTGGGGGTGCTTTCCGACCTCTTTTGACTTTAGGCATTTCCTCCGCAGCAGAACTGGTCAAAACCTTAGTTCTTTCCTAGCAGGTAACAGAAAAGTCTGGACTCTGCAACTACAGGCAGAGGCCGGGGCAGGAGATGGCGGCAGTCGGTCGTGACCTGGAGAGGTGTGGAGCACGAATGGAGGTAGGGAGCGGGGTGTTTTTAAGAGGCAGGCTAGGGTGATTTAGGTGGAGCACCGGATTGGGCAGGGATTGGGCAGGGAGAGGATTTGGGTGGGTACAATCCCATTAGAGCCGGAAGGGTGGGATAGGATTAAGTGGGGCTTATGGGAGGAGAATCTCCTCAGGGTGGGGATGAGGGGAGTAGGCTGCTGAGCTCAGTGTTAGGGAGGGAAGATTAGGTTTTGCACTGGGAGGATAGCGTGAGGTGGGAAGATTAGGGGGAGGGTGGGGAGAATAGTGCTAGTGCGTGCAGAACTTCTTCAGGGCGGGGATGAGCGTGTATAAGGTGCCGAATTTTACCCATTGGGGTGAGGTGACAGGCGCCAGGTGCTCGGTGCTAAGGACAGAGGGAGAGGAGTTAGGCAGCCGAACCGCACAGCTGGATTTGGAGCTGCCACAGACCCTTAGGCCCACCCCTCTTTATAGCGTGTGGTCAGCCACTCCTCGACACGTAAAACCCTGGCCTGGCCAATAGTGGACCCAATGGGTGACATCTGTGCGTTGACCTGGCAGGAAGAAAGTCTCCCCTTACTTCATCCTACCAGAGACATAATGAGGCAGCTGTAAGCTAATCATGCGGAGGTCTGTGAAGGTCTTCCAAGGTCTTCCCCCCTGCTGGGATGATCAAAGGAACACACCCCTTTCATTTGCAGGAACAGATTCTAACCCTCCACAGAGGTGAGGTCCCCAATTCCCACCAACCCGTGTTCATGAAAGAATGTGGAGATGAGCTCACCATTGAAAATAAACTGAGAAAGGTCTCAAGCGTGAGAACCGCTACAAGATCGACAGGGCTGGGCGCTGTATGAACAGTCCAATGAGATGTAGAGGACCAAAAGCTCCAATCGAGTTTGCAAGAAATGGACTGAAGCAATGAGGAAAAGCCACTTTTCCCAGGCGTGCCCAACCCTATAAATGCCCGTGAACCTGCCAGGCCTCCCTGGCTTCCTCACCCATCATGGATTCCATGCCTGGAGTCCATGAGTTCCTCTCAGCTCTCTTGCTCTTCATGGATTCCGTGTCCATGAGTCCCATACTTTCTCTCCTCTAATGAAATCTGCCTCAATCCTCTACAAGTGTTTTGGTTTCCATTTCCTACTCCTGAACACAAGATGTGGACATACAAAAACAGCACAACATATCGAGGGATGTGGGCAGTGGGGAGCTGGGGCTGCCAGGGCAGCTGCACCTGGGTGGGTTGAGTAAGTTCTGGACGATGGGAGAACCTCAAGGGCTACTTCCCTTGGGATGGACAGAACCCGTCTGCAGGGCAGAGCCAGAGATCACAGGTGGACTTCCTCCCTGGGATCCTTCTGGAACGCAGCAGCTTGGTGACACGGTCAGCCATGTTCTCCCTCTGGAGTGCCTTTATACATATATGCATTGCTAGGCTCTGGGTTACGGGACTCTGCACAGGCAAATCTCAACTGAGTTACTGAAACAGTACTTCAGATGGAGTTGAGACAGCATTGGGGGCACTGAGCGCCAGGCAGGGAGGCTCTGGGAGCTGGGTGCGTGGTCCCCCACTTCTCTCCTTGCTCTTGCTCTGAGTCTCCTGACATTTCCCACCCTGTTCTCACCACCTCTGAAGGTGAGAAGCACGTGTGTCCTCTGCTGGTCACCCTCTTCCTGTTCATGGGACAGGTCATGCGTCACCGATTTTGACAAGTTCAAGGGTGGCCATGAAGTTCAGGCCTGACATCTCAGTGCTAGCAGACTGAGACAGGAGGATGGCAGGTTCAACGCAGGACCCTGCAATCTACGCAGTGAGACCCCATCTCCCTTGAAAGAAAACTCTTAAGACAATACACATGGTACAAGCTGATTTATTCACAGACGTGTGGCAGTGCTTCTGGTGGAATGACAAAGTTGTGAAGGAAAGCCCCGGTTCCTAGTTCCAACCCTTTGTCCGCAGTTAGTCCTCCCCCAAGCTCCCACATCTTAGAACAAAAAAAACAAGTGACTTTCAGGGAACAGAACTAGAATTGAACTTCAACAGTCCAACATCTCAAACGTAGTAAGAGACGACAGTAAAAGTCAGTGTTTGCTGGAGTCTCTGATAGTGCACAGTCTCCGGGACACTTAGACCTGGCCACTGTCCACCTTAGAATCATTGGTCTGTCTATGTGGCCAAGTTTGAGTCTGAAGGTCGGAGCCTGTGAGCTGAGCATCTCCAAACTGGGTTTCGGACATGTGCGACCCGATCTTCCAGCCAGGCCTCCCAGTTCAGTGTTTCACCAGGAGCCCAATGGGACCTTGGGGTTCTGGTCTCAGTCTGTCTCCATCTTGAATCTGAGGAGTGTAACTAGGGCTTCCCCCAATGCTACACCCCAGGGGTCCAATCAGGTCTGGATCCAGCAGATGGCCAGCGAAAGAAGAGTCCTGCAGCCACCTGCCACCGAAGGAAGTCAGAGAACACGGAAGAGTGGCTTCAAGCTCTGGTGCCGGCTCAGGGCGAAGGCACCTTGCAGCCAGGAGCAGGAGGTCAGTGATGAGCACCTGGAAGGCGCAGGAGCCCCAGGCCAGCGCCAGGCTGAGCAGAGCGCCCAGGGGCGGCGGTCAGGAGCAGCACGTCTGGCGGGGCCCTGTCTCCAGGAATCCAGCAGAAGCGGCAGGCGGGGCCGCTGCAGAGAAGAGCTGAGGGCAGCAGGGTCAGGTGCAGGCGCTGAGAAGCGAAGTTGTGCGGAGGCCCTGGCAGGAGGTGGCAGGCGTTGGACGTGACCTGGAGAATTTGGAGCACTCGTGGAGGTAGGCAGTGGGACGTTTTCAAAGAGGTTTCAAGGTTTTGCTTTTACCAATCATCATCGATGAAGACGAAAACCTTTACTGGTAGAAACTATGTTCCGACGTGGTTCTGGGGCACTGCTCTGGAAAAATCTGCTCCAGGAATGGGGTGGCCCAACACGAGAAACCCCCAAGGTCCAAAGTGCGTGTGGAAGAGGAAGGCAGAGCTCAGGCGGAGCAGCCCCGGCAGCCACAGTGTGTGCACTCCGTGACTCGTCCCACTTCCAGCTTGCTCTTGGGAACTCGGCAGATGCAGTTGGTCCCAAAGTTGGTGTCCCGTTTCTGGATGCAGCGCAGGCAGCACAGGTTCTCGTAACCCTGCTTCTTCCACTTGGCCATCAGGTTTTTGTCTGCGTAGCCTTCTTTGATGCAGTAGTCGAAGAGCTCTCTGCTTATGGCTTTGCGCTTGTAAAAGAGCTCAAAGATATAGCGGGTTTTCTGATGGTGGATCCTGAAGATGGGCCACAGGGACTCCACTTTCCTCTTCCCTTCATGGGGTTCAGTCCCAGCTTCTCTCATCTTTCGATCCAACTCATCGAGTGTGGGTTCAATCAGCTCCCAGCCGTCTGGGGGTGCTTTCCGACCTCTTTTGACTTTAGGCATTTCCTCCGCAGCAGAACTGGTCAAAACCTTAGTTCTTTCCTAGCAGGTAACAGAAAAGTCTGGACTCTGCAACTACAGGCAGAGGCCGGGGCAGGAGATGGCGGCAGTCGGTCGTGACCTGGAGAGGTGTGGAGCACGAATGGAGGTAGGGAGCGGGGTGTTTTTAAGAGGCAGGCTAGGGTGATTTAGGTGGAGCACCGGATTGGGCAGGGATTGGGCGGGAGAGGATTTGGGTGGGTACAATCCCATTAGAGCCGGAAGGGTGGGATAGGATTAAGTGGGGCTTATGGGAGGAGAATCTCCTCAGGGTGGGGATGAGGGGAGTAGGCTGCTGAGCTAGGTTAGGGAGGGAAGATTAGGTTTTGCACTGGGAGGATAGCGTGAGGTGGGAAGATTAGGGGGAGGGTGGGGAGAATAGTGCTAGTGCGTGCAGAACTTCTTCAGGGCGGGGATGAGCGTGTATAAGGTGCCGAATTTTACCCATTGGGGGTGAGGTGACAGGCGCCAGGTGCTCGGTGCTAAGGACAGAGGGAGAGGAGTTAGGCAGCCGAACCGCACAGCTGGATTTGGAGCTGCCACAGACCCTTAGGCCCACCCCTCTTTATAGCGTGTGGTCAGCCACTCCTCGACACGTAAAACCCTGGCCTGGCCATAGTGGACCCAATGGGTGACATCTGTGCGTTGACCTGGCAGGAAGAAAGTCTCCCCTTACTTCATCCTACCAGAGACATAATGAGCATTTTGCCTTTCTCTTTAGTAAATGGGTTGGTCATGAACTTCCGGGTCCTGATAGGTCCTGTCAGGAGTAGTGGTGTCATTCATGATGGTGGCGATCCCTGGGTAGCCAAGGAGAAAAAAGCCAGATGACACTTTTAAAATGCATACCAGTGCAGCATGGAAATGTTTCTCCCATCACTGCTATGAGCTACACAGTTGTGACCTTATCCCCAAACTTGGGATGTAAATCCCGGTAAACACTGTTATTTTGATTCTTATGAATTTCAGGGTTTTTTTTAATAACATACAAGCAAGTATAATACAGTGTATCGCAATATTATGTATAATGTGTATTATGCAACACATTAACCATATGGCATAATCTATATCATATAGCAATAATCATCTAATGAAATCTATAAAATCTCCTATAATTGTAGGTTATATCACACAACATATACATGCACATTATACATGTATAGCAACTCCTTCAGAGAGCATATTTAATATACTATTTGATACCTTTGAAAAATAATATAACTTACACATCTTTCCATATCTGTCAAAAAGAGCTTTAGGGCTGGAGAGGTGGCTCAGGGATTAAGACTGTGTCTTGGGGCTGGAATGGCTCAAGGGTTAAGCCTCTGCCTTGCAGGCAGAAGGTCCTGAGTTCGGATCCTAGACCCCATATATAGACGCCAGGCAGAGGCGGGGCCGGCCTGCTTCTGGTCCTGGCAGGGCGGAACCTGTGAATCCCTGGGCAGAGTAAATAAGGAGGAGGTGGAGGTGGTCCATGGTGGTTCCCGAATTCGTCCGTGGTTCTACACACACACACATACATACACATACATACATACACACACACATATATATACACACAAGCGCACACACGCACAATTGAAAAAATAAAAAAAAAATTAAAAAAAAAGACTCTGTCTTGCAAGCAGAAGGTCCTGAGTTCAAATCCCAAGTTCCAATGTAAAAACATCAGGTGAAAATGGCTGAGACCTTCACTTTGGTCCCTGGTAAGCAAAGCCTGGGAAATCCCAGAGTGAAACAAAAAGGAGGTAGAAGCAATCCAGGATGATTCTGGAAGTCACCCTCTCTCTCTCTCTCTCTCTCTCTCTCTCTCTCTCTCTCTCTCTCTCTGACTTTCTCTTTCTCACTCACACACACACACACAATAAATAAATAAATAAAATTTTAAAAAAGAGTTTTACTAGTTTTTAAAGCTGTATAGTATTTCATTGCACAAATGTATCAGGCCTTAATTAACCAGTGAAAGATGGGCAGATTGGTAGTCCAACTCATTTAGTAACACAATCAGGTCCTGCAATGGGTTACCTCATGTGTGCACCATTATGCAGATGTAGGATAATGTATCCAAGCAGGAATGTTTTTCCTAGTTGATTCTTTTGCACACTGGAATTTAGTCTTGGATGATGGACTAATTTTGTTCTGATTAAGCCTTTGTATGAAAATTCAACAAGTTACAGAGATGAAGGAGTCCTAAGGAATGTTCTTCCTTCTTTTACAGATTAAAAAAAAGCATTATTCTCTCACAGGGGAAGAGATTAGTTCAAGGACGGCATGCTGATAACAGAGCTAAAAGCAGAGCTAGTTATCTCCTTGCTTCTAGGTCAGTGTTCTTCTTTTGTCATCCACAATCAAATAGAGTTTCCTGAGGTCTCAGGAACATACAGTGAGAAGCAGATGTGAAGCAACCTGGGGTAACCAGCAGCCGTGGAAGAGTGGGCTTTTAGAAGATATCACACCTAAACAGACAAGAGGTGGGGTGTAGCTCAGTTCAGTTGCCTAACATGCAGGAAGACCTGGTTTTCTCCTCAGCCCTGTATAAAATGGGTGTGTGTAGCAGTTACTCTTCTCTGTTGCTGTGAGGCACCACTCGAACACAAGCAATTTAACGAAGAAAGGGAGATTTATCCAACTTACGGTTCCGGAGGATACAGTTCACGAGGACAGAAAAAAGGTACAGCTGGCTGGCAAAAGCTGGAGGCAGCTTAGGTCATGTCTATCGTGGAGGCTGTGAGCTGCAAATCTGCCAACTCTAAGAGCAAATTTCTCTGGGAATCAGGGTGGTGCTAATCAGCCTTAAGGCCCATCCCGTCCAATACTTTCCTCCAGGAAGGTTTCACCTTCTAAAGGTGTCTTGACCTTCCCAAACAACTAAAGATGCAAACATATGAGCCTGTGGGGGACACTCACGTTTCCAACCATGACAGTGTGATAGCACACACCTATCATTCCAGCATTTGAAAGCTTCAGTCAGGTCAGAAATTTAAAGTCATTTTCTACCATATAATGATTTTGGGGCTAGCCTGGGATATAGAGACCTTCCTTAATTTAAAAAAAATAATCAACACTTAGAGAGATAGCTTAGCTGGTAAGGCACATGCTCACAAACTTGACAATCTAAGTTTGATTCCTAGAAACCCACATAGTGTAGAGAAGAAAACTGACTTTCAAAAGTTGTTCTCTGACTTTCATCCATGTGTCAAGACATTACTGTATACACCTTCTCTCTCTCTCTCTCTCTCTCTCTCTCTCTCTCTCTCTCTCTCTCT